>PVIR01006130.1:0-68672 GCA_004026965.1 Petromus typicus
CTGCACACATCCAGACGGACACACAGTGGCGGGGTAGGGGGTGGTTAGGGTTCTGAGCTCCTCACACTAGGCCACTGTATGCAGAAAGGGAAAAGGAGAGGCCATGTTTCCACCCAGCCTTCTCCATTCATTCCCCTGGCCACAGCCCCTGACACCTGGGCCCACGGTGGCTCCTGAGAAGCTGTGACACTCCCAAGTACAACGAGGTCACCTAGTTAACAGCCTCTCTCCTGCTGTATTATTCATGGGCTCCCTTCTTCCAGCCAGAGCTCCAGTTTCCAACAGCCAGAGGGCAAGTGGCAGCCCCCGCCTGGCAGGTCAGCCCACAGTAGCCCTGCTCGTAATGACATGCCCCCTCTCCCTGGGCTGGGGCCACCTCATGGCGACTCCACCCCAGTAGCACTCCACATGACAGAGTGGACAACTTTGGGACCTGTGAGGAAGGGGAAAAAAGGAGACCTTGGATGAGTCGGGCACTGGACGCGGAAATTTCCAAAAGGCACTCCAGCACTCTCTCTCCCTTTCACACACACACACACACACACACACACACACACACACACACACACACTTGACTGTCCCACGGGCCATGGCTATATCTCAGTGGATTGCACAATGTCCCACAAACAGTAGGTGCTTAATAGTTGCTGGCTGTACAACTCCCCAAAGCACAGACGTTAAACTGACAGATGGACACCCAGAGTGACATTAAGCCATTCAAAAGAAATTGCTCCAGCAGGAAGATCACAAGTTAAAGCCCGGCCTGGGCAATGTAACGATTAAAGACTCTATCTCAAAATTTAAAAAAATTACCAGAGCAGATGTAACTTGGTGCAAAGGCCCTGGGTTCACTCTCCAGCTCTGCCAAAAAAAACCAAGACATTGCTATGTGGGTTTGAAAGTTGCTACATTATTTAAGCATCTACCTGCACATATCTTGTAAATTCCGTATAAGTCATTTATAGCATGATAATATGACATTTATTTGCAGTGACTTACATATGTCACAATTGATTTTGCCAAGTACTTCCTTACACCTAGTGAGAGCTCCCAACTCCCAAAACAAGCAGGTTGATCACTTGAAGTGGTTTCTTTTTTTTAAATTTCCTATGTGATAGATGAGAAAAGCAGAGCTCCACAGTCAGGCACTTGGCTCAAGGCAAGGCCTGCGCCTCCCATCTTCACACACGTGCCACTCCCACGTGTACTACTGCCTCGTGGCTTCCAAGCACATGCCAGCACGATCCCATGCCAAGTGTGGGGCTGTCCAAGAAGGGGACTTGGGCCAAGCCCCTGGGAGTCCAGCCTGAGCCCCATTTAGGACTGAGACACTCCGCCAGCCAGCCACTGCTGTGGGCAGCTCAGGAGCCAGCTCGGACATGAATGTTGGCATTAGAGGACAGGAGTGGTGGCACACGAGCCCCTTCAGCGACAGCTGGGAAGAAGCCAGGGTGTGGCTGGGGCTGAAGGACCAGGTGAGTGCACAGGCTTTACAGCTGGAAGGTGGGAGGGGCTGACCCAGACACACCATTACCCTCCTGGGGACCTGAGGGGAGTCTTTTGTCCTTCCTGGGCTGTTTCCTTGGCTTGGGCCTCCTCGAAGTGAAGAAAGGAGTAATGATTAAGGAGGCTGACCACACCTCCCCGTGTGACTGTGTGACCCCAGCTGTGTGACTCTGGGCTGAGTACTGAACCTCTCTGTGCCTCAGATTTCTCACCTGTAGGGTCTGAGTGAGTGACAGCAGACCTTCTGTCCAAGGCAATGGTGGCCAACCTGCAGCAGGCTGCTGGTACCACTAAAAGTTCTAAAGAGTCCACCATCACCATCCTAGGGTCATTATGAGAAGTGAATGAGGTATTTTAGTTAAATTGCTAACTGCAGAGCCTGGTACACCGCAAGTGTGTCATAAAAGTTTCTCGTTATCACCTTGTCAGCCCTGACCCTCTCTAAGTCTGATGAAGTCAACAAATGGCCCTGTATGGCCCACGTGCACCTGAAGGTTTCCCCTTGAAATCTGCTCCACGAGGCCAGAGGCGAACTAGGCACACAGGGCTGGAGCGACAGTTGGCCCATTGTAAGGACTTCACAAGTATTTGCTAAATTTAAACTAGCTGCGCACATCTGGACTAGGGAAGTTTTTTTTTTTTTTTTTTCTTTTTAACGAAGGCTTTCTAGATTCTTTTGAAGAATCAAAGCATCCAGCCAGTCTGAAAGTTGCTCTGCCACCTAGGTAGCAATAGAGCCCAAGTGGTGGCTGCAGCGCCCCCTTCAGACAGGCAGAGCAAGTTCAGCTTGCTCCTAGGCAGCCAGCTGCCTGGACCTTGGATCCCCCAATCTCAGGGAAGGCCAGACAGCAAGGAAGGCTCACACTTACCTGCCCCAGGCTTCTGCCCATGAGAAGGTCTAGGCCCAGTGGCCTGTTACTCTGTCACCCAGGCCCCCTCTGCTGTCAATAAGCCAGGCCCTCTTCCCTAGGGGCAGGTCCCCAAATGCTCCTTGCTGGCCCAACCATCTCAGTCCTAGGCTGCCGCACTCCCTACGTGGAAAATTCCCAAGTGCAAAAATCAAGGGGATGATCAGCTCCCCACTTAACCTTCTCATGGAAAGAGCACACAGAAGACCAGGAAGCAAACAAGTGCATACAGCACAGACAAAGCACTTTCCTGGAATACTGCCCACCACTGGGACCACCTGACGTGGGTCCGCAGTCTCCCATGGAAAAGGTACCTGGTGTCCTATGCACTGACCGCGTGGGTATGGACAGCTGGCGTGCTGCAGGGTAGGGGATGGCTTGGCACGTGGCTTCCTTTCCTCCTCCCCTTCTCGCCAGGACTCAGATCCACAGGACAGATCTCACCCTCCCAGCCTCCTCTGCTGGCGTCCTCCAGCACATCCACTATCCCTGTTTTCTCTGCAGTCTCTTTCCTTCTGTGACGGCCTCACGTGTGTATCTATTGTCTGCCTTCTCTGATCTGATAGGGTAGTAACCAGCACCCATGCACCTGAAGTGTGCTTGGAAGGCACTGCATGGGTGGACAGTCACCAGGCCAGCAGCACATGCTGAGGCCAAACTGAGATGTGCCATCAACACAGACACACGCCAGATCCTCGAAACCCCATACAAAACCAAAACATCAATAATTTGTCATCTTGGTTACATGTCGAAATGGTAGCAACGAATATCAAAAATAACGTCAATTTTTTATTTTAATTTGTTTCAAGAGACTACTGGGAAATTTAAATCCATGCCTGTGCCTTGCATCGTCTTCTGCTGAGCAGAGCAGTACTGCTGTCCGTCAGAGCGTGAGCCCCGGCCAGGAGCCAGAGGCCGGTACCTGCCCGGTGCCCAGCTGGCTGGATGAACGGCAGCTCCCAAAGCAGACGTGGGGCCCTGAAGCACAAAGGAGGTGGGGGTAGAAGCCCCTGACACTGCTGAGTGAGCACTGGCTTTCCAGGCGCAGCCCGGCCATGCAAGCTCACTGAGGCATGGGGCGGAGAGGTCTGGAAGTGTATCAGCACAATGCTGGCCCCAGGGACGAGCGACAAGGACAGCTTCTTCCCAGCTGAAGGGGCCTGAGGCCCGGAGGAAAAGGGAGGAGGGCTGGGTGAGCCTGTTCAGGACAGCCAAAGTCTCTCCCTACAAGCAAAATACAGAAGTGGGGTGAGACAAGTAGCACCTCTCAGAGGGACTCAGCACACCCCAGTCCAACCCCTGGGAGGCCAGGGAAAGTCAGCATGCTGGAGACAGGGCTACACATCAGTGGATACCGGGCACAGTCTCTGTTTCCCCTTTGTTCTCGCTCTCTCTTCCTTTTCCCCACTTGTTCTTCCTCTACTTCCCTTTCCCCTCACTTTCTCCAGCTCCCAAATTACAGCCTTCTGTCAGAAACAGACACAATCAGGGTGGTGCGGCCCTCATCACAAATGGCATCTCAGGTCCTCTCCAAACAGAAAATGGGCTTGAAGGAGGAAAGTGGCACTGCTAAGAGCCAGTCTGGAGGAAGACAAATGCACAGGAAGACACAACCAGCGAGCTTCCCTTCTTCTCAGGCTGACCGTGTGCAGGGCCAGGGGTGGGTGTGGGCATGCAGGGGTAGGAGGATCCGGGCTCTGTCCTTACATGGCACATCTGGGCCCAGATTCATCTGAGACCCTAAATGAGCTTGCTCCGCAACTCTGGGCCTCAGTTTCCCCATTACTGGTACACTGCTAGGCCTAGCTCAGTGGTGACAAACCTATGTCACACATCACGGCAGGCTAATTGTATCTCTGAAAGCTGTCAAAGGTTTACCATCCCTGGAACACGCTAGCTGCTGAGGAGACTCACAAACACGGCCAGGAGGGAGTACAAACAGGAAAGCCAGGATAAACAGGAGGCGACAGGGAATGGTGGGGTCTGTGGACAAATGAGCCTCAGGCTCACATAAATCTGAAAGAGGCAGTGGACAAAATGCACGTGTGACAGAAGCCTGAGCAAAGCGGGGGAGTGGTATTTCTGGATCTGGATGAGACGGCCTGGGAGAGGCAAGAAGGGGTCTACAAGGAACTGCTGCGTCCTGTCACCACGCAGGGGCACAGAGACACGGGCACATGCAAAACCCACCCCTCTGATTTAGGCTTCTTCCTCTCATCACTTGCACAGATCCCTCAAATGCAGAGTCTATACATAAAATACAAAAGACAGCTGCAAATGAGCTCAACCAACAACAGCTGACTGGGACCATAGTGTCACCATCACCAATTCTAACCAGAGAGGTCTGAAGTTGAGATTTTAATGTGAAACTGCGGATTTTCAAATGTTATTAGCAGGTAATTCCAAATGAGAAACCACAGCACAGTGTACACATACACACAAACACACACACACATACACATACATACACACACAAACACACATACACACACACACACACACATACTCCACAGTTTCATGCAGAACTCGATAAGCTTATAGATTCAGTATGGCGAATCTATGGCTCATGTGCCACAGCCAGCTGTTTGTTATCAAGAAAAGCTCTGGAAGGTTCGCCACCATGATTAATCAAAAAATCAGAGTTCACTTATCTGCTAGAATAGAATATGCCTCACACATAACTAAGTCAAAAAGAATATTAAAAAGATACTGCACTCTGCACACGCACTATATGCTAGGCTTTCTATGGAGTTTTCACCTTAAATGCTCGCAATGAGCCTACATGGCCATTTAAAAGTATTCCCATGCTACAGATGAGAAGACTAAGACCCGAGCAAAGTTATACGTCAGATCTAAGATCTCAGGGCTCAAGGGTGTGAGAACTGATGTATAATGCCAGACTTCCTGCCTCCAAGTTGCCTTATAAAAATCACGAAAGGAATGAGTTATGATCATAGTAACAGCTGACACTGGTAGAGTTTTAGAATGTGTAAAAAATATGGCTAGCGATGTGGATGTGGTGATGCATGCCTGCAACCCTAGCTGCTCAGAAGGCTGAGGCAGGAGGATCACAGGTTCAAGGCCAGCCTGAGCAACTTCCAAGACTCTGTTTCAAAATAAAAAATTTTAAAAAGGGTTGGGGATGTAACTCAGCACTCCCTGGGTTCAACCCCTAGTAATAGAAAGAAATTTTTAAAAAGGCAAAAAACGTGAATGCTGGGCTGACGATTTAGCTCAGTGGTTCCCATGCCAGTCTTCCAAGTGCAAGGGCCCACATTCGATCCCCGGCAATCACATCTAACAACGCAGGGCGTTGTGGCTCATGCCTGTAATCCCAGCACTCAGGAGGCAGAGGCAGAAGGACTGCTATGAGTTCAAGGTTCACTTGGGCTACATAATGAGCTCAGAGCCAGCCTGAACTACAAAGTGAGACCCTGTCTCCAAAAAAAAAAAAAAAAAAAATGTGAATGCTGAAACTGAGTGGTGTGTCGCCCTCACCAACACAGCAAGCTCCCGTGGTGGTGGAACACTTGTGAGGTCCCCACTCCACTCCCCTTGGCAATGCAATGAGCCAGGCAGCCTTTCTCTATCTTAGCGGACAGAGCAGCAAGAGCACAGCCCCAGGCCCCACATCCGGGGACCTACCCGGGAGCAGCACCACTGGCAGCTTTCCCACTCCTCATGGCTGGGTCTGATCACATTTCACAGTGAAAGACTAGAAAGCTATCTCCAAGTGGCTACTTCTTAAATACACGGCCAGTTTCTCACTGACAATAAGGTTGGTAAGAATATGTATTTTCTGCCCTACAGGGACTCTATAAAACTATTTGCATATTGAATCCAAACAAATGGGGCCCATAACTATTCTAATGTTTTCTGAATTGCCTGTTTTGCAAAAATGACCATTCACCATTGTAGACATCTAGATCAAGTTACAGAAATTTCCAGCACTCAGAAGCACTCCTCAAGCCCAGTTCCAACCCTCCCAGGAGTAATCCTTATTCTGAAGTCTCTCACTACATGGGTTTTGCCTACAGTAGCCTTTTTCTGTGGGGCTAATGCTCTGCAGTCACAGTCCCCACCTCTCCCTATTGTCTCCTGCTTTACTCTGATCTGTATCCCAAGCACCTGACCTGTGACTTCAACTCCAGAGTCCAGCAGGATGGGCATGACCCACTGCCTTGACAGACACCAACCGCCCGGGGAAGGCTTCCTAGAGGCAGAGATGCAGGGCCTGCCACGATGACCACACTCCTTGCACAAGGATCCTTCTCAATCCAATCCCCATTTTCCTTCCACTAGAGGCACAATACACACTACCATCCTGGAATCTCCGAACCATATATCCAACCACATCTGACCTGCCCATCCACTCCCGGACAAACAGGACGGCCCCAGGGCCACAAGAAGCCCAAATCAAGGCTCGGAAAAGAGGCTAGAGATGTAGTTCTGTGACAGACTGTTGCCTAGCATGCACAAGATTGTAGGTTCAATGCCCAGCACAAGGGGTGGCAGATGTCCTCAAAATAAAACAAAAATGAATTTTTAAATTCCTGAATAGGAAACAATGGACTCAAAGGCAAGTAAGTGAATTTTTAAAACCATCTTTACACTACACATTACAGAATTTTTTTAAACCTAAGGATTCAAGAAAACTGTCAGACTTTATTACTCTCAGTACTTTTGAACCTCTGCTTTTCAAAGCTATGAAAGAAGGCTTCCGCTCTGGCATTGTGCTTTGTAAGGCCCAGGCCCATGCTGATCCATGCGTACTGACGGAGCTGCCCTCCTGCAGAAGCACCTTAGCAAATACACTGCAGTCTCTAGGGCTTGGGGACATGAACCAGGTGATAACCTCTCACCTGTGACCCATCAGCCCACCAGGCCTCCTATCTGAACCTCAGGCAGCCTTAATGCCTTCGGGGTCACCATTATTTCTCCAGAGAATAGGACGCTTGGCACCATCCTCACAGCTTGGGGCTAGGAGCCTTCCAGGACCTCAGGACAGAGAAAAGATGCCCAGTCCAGGCTGGGAGGGTGCAGCCACGTTAGTGTCCCCATGGGCTGTCCCAAAGTGGCTGCTAGGCAGTGGTATTTGCATAATTCCCATGGGTGCTGAGAGGTATTCTCAAGGGACCATTCTACCCATCTGGAAGGGCAGTAAAGGTGGAGGAGAGATGTTCGAATTCTCCCCAGAGTTATAGCGTCACCAGCCCACGAGGTCCTGGAGGCCGATCCAGCACATCCAGCTTCATCCTCACCCTCCATCTACCTCCTCTGGCCTTATGCAGACAACAGTGTTTCAACTTCACAGGAAACTGAGCTGGCCCAGAATCTTCCTAAAGGGTTCCAAAAGCTCAGATATCCTTGAAGCATTAGCACGGTATAGCCCTGAGAGGCAGGTAATCGTCAGCAAAAACCAACCGAAGTGTTTAGGGATAGAAGTTTTACCCGTTCTCATCTCTGTGCTCATAGCCACTGTTTTCTGGGTCAACACTGCACCATGAGGCTGTGTGCAATGTTCGCCTTAGAAGGTGCTGTGCACTACAATCTGAACCACACTGAGGTTGCCTGTTAGACACAGACCCTACCTTGGGGTGAGGGTGAGGGTCGTCTAGATGGGGCCCAGGAATGCACATTCTAAAAGGCCATCCATTAGTGATGCAGAACCTGCAGGTCCACAGGCCATTCTCAGAACAGCTAGGTTCCACTAGGACCCCGCCTCTCAGGAAGGAATGCATTTTAAAGCAGCACTTCAGAAAACGAGCCTTTTAAAATAGTAAGCTCAAGGCAACGACCCACACACAAATGATGAAATGACAGGTAAGATGGCTTGTGGGATGGGAAGACTTGGGGTATCCAACCAAGACCATGTGCCAACATAACCCTCCAACCCAGCCGTTCGGGAGGCAGATGTGAGGTACGCAGCTCTCTGGGGCTTAGGACCCCGCCAGACATGTGCATGGGGCCTAGCAAAAGCCAACTGGCTGGCACTGGCTGGCTCCCACCCATCACTTCTCGCTCTCTGCCATGCCTTCCTACCCTCTCCACCCCTGCGGAACCAGCCCAAAGTATAGGCACTCCTCAGCCAAGGGCCCCTGCCCAGCCCCTTCACACACCGTCACCTGGCACCCCCACCCCCACAGGTGCTGACCGCGGTGGTCTCCCCTGCTCTGGGATCCAAGCACTAATTCAAGCCAGCTCTCCTCCACTGTGGCGACAGTCAGCATCTTGTATCTGGCCCCAAGCAGGCTCTTCAAGCCCACCCCCATGTCACAGCCTAATTCTCCCCTGGCCAAGGGTCTGACTCCACCCAACACACATACCTGCACAATACACTAACGCTACAAGTCCATGATCCCTGAGTCTTTCTCCAGTTTATCTCAGAATCAGGATGGGGCAGTGGAAATTAATTGTTGAGGGGCCGGAGAGGTAGGATCAGCGTCAACGCGGGTCCCGGGGTAAACCATGTCCATAGGGCGCGTCTGCTCTCAGTGTCACCAGAGAGGAGAGGGTGTGTTTCAACCCGGGAAAGGGAAATTTCTCCCAGGGGGCTTGATGGCACCAGGGCTAGAATCGCAGCAGGGAGACGGGGGCAGGCAGCGAGGGCACCAATCTCCGCTCCAGCGCCCGCGCACGGGCAAAGCCGCGGGGCTGGAGGCACTCACTCTGGGAAACCAAACGAGTGTATACTTGCGGCCGCGAGGCTACCCTGGAGCGCGCGACCTGTGCACGCGTCCGGGCTGACCTGCCGGGGAAAAGGGCAGCGCTCTCGGCGCGAGCCTGCGGGGACGAACCCCGCTGGCGGTAGCGCACCAGCCCTGGGCGACGAACCCCGCTGGCGGTAGCGCACCAGCCCTGGGCCGGAGAAGCGCAGCGTGAGCCGCACGAGGCTGCCAGCGCTGCGAAGGGAGCGTTTCCCAGCAGCCTAACAGGGGAGGTTGCGGGAGTGCCCTGGGGTCTCTCGTGGGCACAGGAAGGTGAAGAGGGACGAAGAGAGAGCTACGTGACTTTAGATCCTCTAGCGCCACGACCCACCCTGCCGCGGTGGTGCGCCACACCCCATCTCCACGTTCCAAAAAGGGGGCCCCAGAGATCAGTAGGGGATCGATCGAGCCTAATGCTCTCGTTCACCGGAGATCCGCACCGCTGCCCAGACAGAGACCCTCTCGCGTTCCCTGAGAGCAAAGCCCCTGAACCGTCTCGGTCGCGGGTAGGCGGGTAGGAGCGGTGCACGTCCTCCCACGGCCACCGCGGAGGGAATTGGAGTTCCCGGGAACCAAAGTTGTAGCACGTCCGACCGCGGGCTCGAGCGGGTCGCCGGCCCGGCCAGCGGCGCTGAGGGAAGGAGGCCCTGGGCACCCGCCGCGGGCGATCGCTGCGCCAGGAACAAGGGGCTCCGCGGCTGCGGTCTCGACCTCTCAGCTCCAACTTTCCTCCCGCGCGACGGGCGAGTGGCGCCGGGAAGGCGGGGGAAACGGGGAAGGAAGGACCGACGCGCGGCTCTGGGTACCGTGTGCGCGTGAGGAGCGGCGCCGCGCCTCGGGCTCTGCTCTCCGCTGGTTCGGCCCGGGTGAGCCTCCTGCTTGAGCTCTGGCCACTGCCGCGTCGCGCCGCCGGCGAGAAGGCTCATCCGCGGCGCGCCGGCCGCTCGGTGTTCCCTCTGGCGGCCCGCTCGCCGCCCGCCGCTCGCCGCTCTCGGGCTGCAACTTCAGGTGCGCCGTGGGCTGGGACGAGGCGTGCCCCGAACGTGCGGAGGCTCAGCACCCCCGCGCTCCATGCCCCGGCCAGGGCCGCTCCGCCCCGCAGGCTCAGCGCCCCACCGCCGTCGGACGCGTCCTTCGGCTGCGCATCGCGCGTGCAGCCCGAGCTGCGCTCTACGAGCCGCCGCCGCCGCTCAAGTCCGCGATCAACTTTCCCTCGCTTCCTCCGCCCCGCGCGGCCCCCACCGCCCAGACCCCGCCTCCCACCGCTCCCGCCCTCACCTCCGCCTCGCCCAGCCCCCGCCCCTGGCCTCCTTGTCTCGCGGTTCCCCACCCGGGTGGGCCACCGGGACCCCAGCCGCCACCCCGCGGCCCCTCCAGACTCCTAGGAGCATCTCCGAGCCAGCTGGGCACCCGGGGCATGAATATTTCAGTGCTGGCAAAGCTGCCCTCTGCCGATGTCATGGCACCGGCTGCTGTGGTAACTCGACGAATCCCCTGAAGGGCCAGGGATGAAGCCCGCGGAAGCGGCCCCAGGTGCGTGCTCGGGCGGTTCCCCGCGGGGCCTTGGTCCAGCAAAGGCGCGCGCAGGGGCTTGGGGGGCCGGGCCAGCCTCCAGCTCGCTTGGTGCCTCCGGCCCAGCGGGGAAACAAACGCTCCCGGGAAGCCAGAGCCGGCGAGCAAGCGGGCGCTCCGCCTAGGTGAGACCGCGCCATCTGTTGGCTTTAAGCGCCCTCTCTCTGCTTTCAGAGTCGCTGAGCTGCTCCCTGGTCTTAGGGCTGCTTGGTCTTGGCCTTTGCTCTCACCTGCGCCCCCTCCCTCCTTCAAGCTCAGAACGCTTAGAAATGGAAGGGTTTGAGTTGGAAGAGACCCGGCTAGGTACCCTCCATACTGACCCTTCTGCGGTGCCCCTGGAGAAGGGGTCTCCCGGCCGCTATTTGGGTCCCCTAGGGCCAGGACCGCAGGACTCTTCCAGGCCCTTGACCTGAGCTGTTCTGTGCTCTAATCTTCACTCCCCGGGCTAAACATTAGAAAACTCTTTCCCCTGTGACAGCATTTCTGGATTTGTCCCTGTGCAAGCCAGCCTCGGGATAGCTGCCTGGAGCAGATCCTGCCCAGAAATGTTCTGAGCCCCAAGTCAGTCTACCTCCTGCACGGCCTTTCCACCAGGTCTCTAGTGAAAAGGTAGGGTCCGTGTCCTTGCTCCAGGGGCAGAGTCAGGAGCTGATGGAATCCCCTGGGTCCCTCCCCTCCCTTAGCACGTACCCAATTGTTCGTATGTGCTGGCTCACTGAAACAGGTTCTGCAATTGTGCCTCCTGGAACTCCTCTAAAAGGCCCACATACACAAAAGGGAAACATACACAGGCAAATTGACAGCCAGAAGGGGGCTTCAGTGGCACCTAGGAAGTCCCAGGAGACTGAGCTGAGATCTGCAGAATAAGTGACAGAGAGAGTGGGGGTTTAGGCAGAAGAAATACATGCAAAAGCCCTGTGGTGGGAAGAAACTGTCACATGGGAGGAAGGGCAGGGTGACTGGAGTGCAGGGAGAGTGAGGTGCACACATAATGCATGCCCAGCCAGAGTGAAAGACCAGCCTGCACAGGGCGAGCGGGCCTTCATTCCGGCTTGGTCCTCAGTCTGAGAGTGAAGGCTTCAAAGTAGGTGGAGGCAGAGGGATAGAAGAGTCATGGGCTGATTTGTAGTCAGGAAAACGGGGAATGGGCTGGGGCTAATGAAGATGAGAGGAGGCAGCGTTCATTAAAAATGTTTAATTATTAAATACTACATACCAAGAATTTCCTAGACTGGAGGTCAGTCAAATCTGTCCCATTATCTGTTTTTTGTAAGTGAAACTTTATTTTTTAAAAAATTCAAGCCACACAGAGTAGCACATACCTGTCATCCCAGCACTCGGGAGGCTGAGGCAAGCAGATTGCCATGAGTTTGAGGACCGCCTGAACTACAAAGCGAGACCCTGTCTGACAAAAAAGAAAGAAAGAGAGAATAAGAAGAATAGGAAGAAGAGTGAGAGGAAGAAGAGGAAGGAGGAGTTTTCCAAAGTTTCTCCGTCCCCTTAAGCCTTTCTTTTATGTGACTCCCCAAAGTCAGATTGTCTGCAGCCATTTCCCCTGTGAAAAAAAAACCAGCCCTGAACTCAGGGAGAGTGTCACCTCCTCAAATGTAGGCTTCGTCTCTTCATAGGACCTCTGTGACAGCCACATTCGTCCCCCAAGCATTTCTGAAGTGTCCACACTATACCAACCATTACACTAGGACCTGACATATCAGTCAAGTTGTGACCATCCCATAGAACTCCCCTGAATCTACAACAGGGGATATAAAAGAAAACTGGCTCACATAAAATGGAATAGCTGCCAGTTTGGGGACAGGGAGGTGGCCCAGTGTGCAGCAGCAGAGGGAGGAGGAGAGAATGGGGTCCTCTGTGGGGGATGAGACTGTGTGGATTTGCCTGGCGGGTGTTGGGGTCACAGCAGACACAGCCCCTGTTACAGGGTGCAGCATGAAGAGATACCTGGGTTCTCCCCCGAATTCTCATCTCTTACCCTGCTGCTGCACGGGGAGCTGCAGAGCCAGGAGCTTGGGAATCTTAGCCTGTAACGTGCAGTGGCCCAGACAGGAACTGCTTCCAGCCCGTCTTTGAGGCACTCCCAGTCCCCGAGAGGCAGACACATAAATCCACGCTAATCCAGCAAGGAAGTGTGGCAGAGGAAGGAAAGAAGGATGACTCATTCTGGAGAAGCTGAGTCCGGAGAGGCTGGCCGGCCAAGCGGACATCAGAGCTGCTATGCTGCTGCGACTGGGGGTCACGTGGGCAGCAAGAGTACAAGGGAGTCCGGGTGAGGAAACAGCAGGGACGTCTGGTGTGTGTGTGTGTGTGTGCCACAGCCCGGAGGCTGCATGTGGCCCCCACACCCCCGGGTGGGCTAGTGGGAGCTCTGGGTCCTGGAGGCGCCTGGAGGACAGTCTTGTGCTGCACATAAAGCAGCCAAAGCAGGATGATGGCATTTCTTGGGGACTAAGCATTGCGAGAAAGAGCTCAACCTGTCCTCTGAACCTGTATCTCAGAATCTCTCACCTCATATCTCTGGAGAGTCATCTCTGGAATTTAACCTATCTCCCATTCCCCAGAGCATTTCAGGAGGTTCTGTCAACAGCTCCCTATCAGGAAACTCTCACCACCCCTCCAAGCCCCTAGTCTTTGCAGAATAGAGGGCCAGAGGAGAGAGAGGCACTTGCTTCCACTTCTGTGGCTTTGGCCACATTGCAGAATGGCTGCCATGGTTTTTGTGTCTGTAGTGGAGTGGAGGAGGCTTACTCAGCCTTCTGGGGAGGGTGTGAAGACACTGTGACATCCACAGAGATCCAGCATCCCAGCCCTGTCCTGAGAGGTCCTCCCCAGGGTATGTAGGCCCTGTGGTGTGGTCAGGATCGAAAATATCCCCAGAGTTCCTGTGTTCCAGGCTTAGTCCTTTGTAATTGACCTTGTTAGGAAGTGGTGGCCCTCTTCAGAGCAGGGGCTCAGTGGAGGAACCCAGACTCAGACCTTTTCTCTTTTCTGTTTTGTTTCTCCACTACCGTGATGTTCCTCCTTATTGCAGACCAAAGCATTGGGACCTAGTGACCAGATACTAAAATCTGTGAAACTGTGAGCCCCCAAAACATCTTCCATCTTTTTAACTTGTTTATTTCAGCTACGTCGTCACCATGAAGGAAACTTGAATGACACACTGTGCTGCTTTAATTGCAGAAGCTAAGGCCACAGGGCATAAATGCATGACCCAGGCTAGCCCACCTGAAGCTCCACTCTCCAATCTGAACCTCAATGAGAGCTACAAGATTTAGATATAGTGAAGACTGGTTTAGCCCTGGCACCAGGGCTCCTGGACCCTGCTCTGGGTGTGTCTTGGCCACCTCCCTTCTTTGATTCCTAGCCACTGTCTTTGCCTTTCCTCAAGGCTTTTTGGCTGATGCTGCAACCTGTTAAGACCCCATCCGACCAGAGATTAATCATCTGCCTCAGTTAGTTTGAGGTTATTTCTGTTGCGGGCAACCATGAGAATCCTGGCTGGTGAAGACCATGTGACAATACTCTCAGTGGCCACAAGGAGTACAGGAGGACAGCACTGCTGGAGTAACTTCGCATCTTTACAAAATTAAAAAGAAAAAAGTGATGGATTGGCTCCTTTCCAATCCAGGACACCTATGTGACTCCCTGTCCAGGTCTCCTGCAGACGTCTTTCAGCAGTGACTTCAAATTCACTGTTAGTCCGGAGGGGTATTTAACAGTAAGATTCTTGAAGGAAGGGACCACGTCTTTGTTCATTCATCTAAGGCTCATTCCTGGAGGGTCCAAATGTCCGCTGGGCTGGGTGCTGAGGACAGAAGCATGCGACATCAGTTTGGTGCTCAGAAGGGCTATGGACCAGTTGGAGACAGAGACAGACTCGTAGAGCCAGCAGGGACAGAGGGAACCCCGGCAAGGTACAAGCCTCTCTCGAGATTGGGGGCAACCTCATACAGAGCCGTTGCCCAAACAGGGCCATGAAAGTCGTGTTCCTGTAAGGGAAAGACACCAAGGGCATGAGGCAGAGGGGACTTAGAGAGTCCACACTGGATGACAGCAGGACTGGAGCAAGGTGCTTGCCAACCAGAGGCAGGAGATGGGCAGAAGGAGAGCAAGGTCTGCCCTGGAAGGGCCCGCTGGGCGCACTGGAGGCCAGTGTTTCCTGCAGGCTATTGGAGAGAGGAACTTGGCACAAAGACCGAAAGTGTGGTGAGAAGGAAGAGCAGGCAGGGGCCCAGGGTGCCTTTTTGGAGCAAGGGACATGTTCAGTGGTTCCCCTCCCTGGGACTGAACCCAAGGCCTCCTTAATGCAGAGCACACACTACCACGGAGCCGCAGGCCCAAGCCACACTGGGTCTCTGCATGCCAGCCTTGTTGAGGCTCAGTGAATATGCAAGGAAAAGGAGGAAGGAGGGAGGGAGGAAAGAAGGAAAGGAGTAGGGGGGCCGCTGGAAGCTGTGGATTTAGTCATGATGGCCCGCTAACCAGGGGGCCCCTGCAGAGCAGCCTCCGCCAGGTGCTTTCTGCCCCACCTCCCTCCCTGCGGACTACAAGATCAAAGATCCCCGGACCAGGACACAGTAGGCCTGGGCCTTCCCCAACCTGTCCAAACCTCAGTGTCCTGATTGTCACAGTGACACACACTCCTGCCCCTCTGAGCACCTCCAGAGGTCGCTGTTCAGGCTGACGGAGAACAATACTTCTTCAAGTACCTTCCGTGCTGTGAAAACACACTCGCGAGCATGCCTCTCCTCCCACCAGGCCCACTATGACTTTAATGCACATCAGTGGCCCTCCTCTGGGCGTCCTCTGTCACAGCTCCCTGCGCTGGCCCACCACGAAGCCCTGCTTCCCGCACCCCTTTCTTCCCATTCCTCAGCTGGTGGAAAGCTGTTTGCAGCTTCCTGTCGCCGTCCCTAACCCTCTCGTCCTCTCCCGGGGCTGTGCGGGCTGTGCTACCACCATAAAGCCAACATGTGTGCTCCGAGTTTGGTTTGTGGGCCCGTGGAGCCCAGCACAGCTGTGGCGGCGCACGGCTGGAGATGGAGTCAGGCTGGGAAGCGACTCGGTAGGCTGGGGCTGCACCCTGCCCAGCAGGAGGGTCTCTGGGAAACCCCAGGAGCACAGGGCTCCGAGGGGTCCCACCCTGGAAGCTCACGGCACCCCTACTTGGCCTCCGGAGTGAGTCTCCATCCCTCTCACGCCTGCCCTGCTCCCAGATTCCCACACCTATCATTTATTTATAAGGTGTTCATAGCAAAATGAATGACAAAAAGTTAGAAGCTAATTAAAGCTGGCACAGACTGGCACATGAGTGTATGAATTATGCATTGGTGCAGAATGGCACTTTGTGGCGAGGACTGGCACTGAGGGCCCTGGGCACTGGTAGGGAGTAGATGGGCCCCCACGCTGCCTCTCCCAGGGACAGCTGAGGCTATGGCAGCCCCCACCCTCCAGGGCCGTTCCTCTCCTGTAGGAGGCGCGGGCGCTGTAAGCTCAGGCAGACTCAGGGCAGAAGCACGTGCACGGGTGGCGTGCCTGGGGGCCGCCCCCAGGACCTCAGGCCAGGCAGGGCTTTGGAGGGTAGGGGAGAGGAGGAAGGCCCGCAGAGCCCAACTGCACGACCAACGCCCGGACAGAGAGCCTGAGGCCAGAGAGGGCAGGCTCCTACACCAAGACACACAGCGACTGCCTCTGCTGCTGCTGCTGATCATGCCAGGGTTCGGGGAGCGCTGAGTGTGCCAGGCACGGCTCCAAGTGCTTTGCACGGATGAGCTGCTCCGGTCCTCCCTCGAAGGTGACAGCAGGACTAACCAGACTGACCTATGAGTGCACCAAGGCAGCTCCAGAGCAGGAAAGCGCGTGCCTGAGGCGCCCCAGGCTGGGCTAAATGCAGTCAGGTAGTCCAGCCTGTATGACCCGCCCAGCAGGGAAGGGCAGCCCTGGCCACACTGCAGAGTCTCCTGGAAGACAGGGCAGGAGGGAGCAGTGGGACCAGAGCTTCAGGTCTGATGGGCTGGGTGGACTTGGAATATGGCATCTGTTCCTACCAGTTCCAGATGGCTCTAAATGCATGAGAAACTTCAGAGGTTGTGGAGTAGATTTTGACCCCAAATCCAAGAGTGTGAGTTCTTGCTCTGCGCTTGCACTCTGTGGCTTTGAATGTATAGCTTAACCATTTGGCCTCAGTCTCTTCATCTGCAAAATGGGCTGAATACTTATAAGGCTCTGGAATCCAACTGGAGTTTAGATTTTTTTTTGAATTCTGGCTCTGCCTCTTGAGCAGGTCCCTAACTTTGCCTCAAATCTCATCTATAAATGGTGCCATTACTAGTGGAGCTATCTTGAGGACTGAATGAATCAATAAATATAAAGTATCCCTATGTGTTCTTGAAAATGGGAGCCATGACTGTTTGCTTTCCTAGGCCTGGGCCCTCATGGTCTGTAGGCTGTGCCCGGGATCAAATACACCACACAGAGAAGCTGTGGAGCCATGGTCAATGAGGCTGTGGGTCTCCTGGCTGCCATCGCAGGGCCCAGGTCTGTGCAGGAGACAGGAACACATCACCATCACGACATCCTGGGCCACATCGACAGCGACTGTTCCCAGTTGGATGCACTGCTTTCCAAGGAATGTCCTGTGTACATATGGGATCGTCTAGTTGTTGGCTAGGAGTGGGGACGGGAGAGACATATATCATGGCACATTTCTGTACTTTTGACTTTTGAACCATATGAATGGCTCAAATATGAAAATAAATATGAAGGGTATGCTTCAGGCAGAAAGAAAGTGGTCCCAGATGGGAGCTTGGAAATTCAGGAAAGAAACAAGAGCAATAGAAAGAGAAATACTGGTAAATATAAATGATCTCAGTTTTGGAAAACTAATGTTTAAAATCAAGAGAATTAAAATCCATGGCACAATAGCACTTAAGTCAGGAAAGGGGGCAGAGGAGCCCGAATCTTTTAAGGTCCTTCTGTTGTCTAAGAGGAGAGGAAAAATGTGGAAGCCTTACAAATCTAGCTGGCTCCACCTCCAGGCTCACCCTAGAGGAATGGTAACTGGATGTATCACTAACCAGCCAGTGGAGGCAAAGTGGAATAGTGCAGTGTTTTATATATGTGTTTGTGCTAAAAATGTAAAGAATTGGTGTTTATAAATAGAGCTGTGCTGTGCATGTTGATCTGAATGTGTTTTTTCTCTTTAAGATACGTCCTGTGGCGCTCTCCACACTGGCATGCGGAGAACGTACCTCCCCCTTATGTCTGCTGGCGCCTCTTCCAGAGGAAGATGTGGCATCACCATGAGCCCTTCCAAACATGAGCTTTCAGAGCCAGACGGGACTGTAAACCACAGCCCGGGGAGCGGGCAGTCCCCGCGGGAATGAGCACAGCCCGAAGGGAGGACTGTGAGCAAGCCCTGCCCCCGGGATCCCTTAAAAAAGAGGGATGGCTGTGGTCACCAGCTCTGGTTCTACTGTGGTCCGACCGCCCCAGAGAAAGCTCCATCTGTATGACCCATCTTTTGCTTCTTGTTAGCTGTCAGCCTTCTGCAGGTCCTCTTGGAACTACACGGTGAAGGTCAGGGATTTAGCTCACTGTTCTGGCATCTGCCTGGCAAGTGCAAGGTCCTGAGTTCGATCCTCGGAACCACAATGAGGGGCATGGTGGATCAAGCCTATAATCCCAGCACTTGAGAGGCAGAAGCAGGAGGATTGCTGTAAGTTTGACGCTGGCCTGGGCTACACAGTAAATTCAGGGACAGCCTGAACTACATGGTGTGACCCTGCCTCAAAAAAAAAAAAAAAAAAGAATCACATGGTGAGAAAGTGACTCCCTTCTAATTCTATTGTAGTCTGTATAAACACACAAAGGGGTGGGTTAAACAGCCCGCACTCCGCACCCCTGGCCTGGGCTTCCACAGTCCTCTACTGCCCACCCCGCCTCTCTGCAGGGCCCCATGTTCCAAGTCCCACCTCCCAGACCGAGGGCCTTGGTCTCCGCTGAACCTCAGAACAGTCCCTATCTGGACACAAATCAAGCAATAGTGTGTCGTTCTTGCTTCCCATCAGAGGACAGGGATGGGGTGCCCTGCGTGGGGTGCAGAAGACCTGGGCTCTGATCCCACCACGCTCTGAGGTGCCTGGGTGCAGTGCCCCCCAACCTCAGTGGTTCCTCCTAAGGTGAGGAGGGAGCTTGTGATCCCCAGGGGCTCCCATGCTCTGAGACAAAAAAGATCCTGTTCTTTTCTGTATCTTCCCAGGGAATAAAACTCAGTTTTTACAACTTTGGAGAGTTGTATCCATAATTTCATTTGATCTGAGCAACTGGATGACAGTGTCGCTATCATCACTGTCCCCTCTCACAGATGAGGTCACTGCGGCCCAGGCAGGCTTATCCTCTGCGGGGGAGGATGACAGGCCAGGCTGGAAAGCACAGCGAGACTCAGAACCTCTTCCTCCACAGGCTTTTCTGCTGTCCCCAGGGGTGCCAGGTACACAAGGGTGGGGAGCAGAGCTGGGAGGTGGCCCATAGCACAGGGTGACAGGCTGGCATCATGAGGGAAGAAAGAAGAGGAGGCAGCAGCCAGGCCGCGGAACATTGGCTCAGGGCGCTGCTGTCCCAGGAATATTCCTACTGGTTCCTGTCTGCTCAGTGCCTGCCTCGCCCCGCGCTTCGTCAGATCCTCCCTCCCCATTTCCTGGAAGGAAGCCAGTTGCATGCCACTGGGCAGGAAAGTGGGTCTTAAAGGGGCGGAGTAGGCAGGCCATGGCCCACACGTAGAGCCCACTGGGTGACCCCAAATCCTTCCAGAGGTCTCACCAGAGCCTGCACAGGGCATGGCCAGGCGGGGTCCAGTTGGTCTTTGAGCTCGCGGTCCCCGCCCTGCAAGATCATCACTGCCAAAGCCCCCCAAAGGCCACTTTGGGAAAGAAGGAAGCAGTGGCTAGGGACAACCTGAAAGCTCTGTGGGTACCCCAGTGGCAGGGGCTTTGCCTGGGCCAGCAATGGGAAAAGTGCAGGCGCAGTTCCCCGGGAGTCCAGATCTGCAGTGCGGGGCGCCATCTGGAGGCCGAGCCCTGTATAGCACCTCACTACTGGGATGCGGGGTGGGGCCGCTTGGAGGGGGAGGCTAAGGGGCACTCTCACAGAAGCCTGGGCGAACTGTGCAGCCGACTGGACCTCTAACCGCGCCGACCCTCCACCATCTCTCCTCCGACTCCTCCCCTTCCACCCTGGCTTTTTCACAAGCCGTGTTTCTACGTAGACACTACAGGAAAGCCTCCGATGGGCCAGTTGCCATTCTGGGCACATCTGGGGTCTAGAGGCTGGGCCCTTTGAATCCAGTCTGCTCCCAGCCCCTCTCTGGCTATGTGACGGAGCAAACCACTGTCCCTCTCTGGGCCTCGGTTGCTTCCCTTGGGAAATGCTGGTTAAAAGTAGGGACCACAGAGTAGGGTGGGTGTGGAGTCAGCTATGATGCTCCCTTGCTTTGTGGCCTTTAGTGAGTTAACCCTTGTGTGCCCCCGTTAACTTATCTTTAAAACTGGTTGATGATGACTTACAAGACAGCCTTGTGATCAAGATTAAGTCACTGCTTGTGAGCAGTACATGAAATGCCAGTCCTGCTTCTGTGTCTCAGTTTCCTTACACTTTAAACACAGACTCGGTTCCCTGGGGTCTCCTACCGTCTCTCTAAGAAGGGCTGGGTTGGCCTCCTCATCTCACACCCTCTCCTCTGTGGGTCAAGGAGTTTCCAGGAGCCCCAGTTTCTAATCCAGGGCCAACCTCTCACAGATGAGGTCACTACGGCCCAGGCAGTGGGAAGGGCCTCCTGCTTCCTGCCAGAATCACTTCCACTTTGTTGGTGGGGACTGGCCTCATTGCCAATATGTCTCTGTGGTGGCAAATGGCATCTATTCCCTGGAGTTGTGCAGTAAACAAGCACAGCAACTGTTCATGGCTACCCTCGTATGGAAATTCTCAGTAACTAACCACAGGTGCACTAGGATACGGCCCTGTACCAGGCACAATGAGAGAAAGGAGAATTCCTATAGCTCTAGCAGATTTGTAATTCCAGCTGAGACAAAGGCCCCATCCCCCCAGAAAGCAATGCTGTACATACTCCTCCTGATCATCTGGAGTAGAGGTGGCACCAACGTTTGACATTTGCAGGTGTGTGTTAGTTTCCCGGCACCCTGATCCCTTGTCTGTGAAATATGAGTTTTATCCTTGGCCCATTTCCTGCCTCTGGCTGTGACATAAAAAGCCTGACAATCCTCTATCAATGGTACGTTCTGGCCAGACCCTGGGACCTGTCCCTACGTCCACCTGCACTCTCTGGGGACCTAACCTTACTCGGTTATTGTACACAGCTATGTGAAATGTTTGGTTTGTTTTTTCATGCCCACATAACCCATGCCAACTCAATATATTTCCCCAGTTTTATGGGTGGGGAAACTGAGTCTCTGAGAAGGTACGTGACGCTCCGGTCCTTCCCCACCATCCTGGTGGGTGCCCCAGGAGTCAGACAGATTACAGTAATCAGCTAATGCCTGAGCAGACTGGGAAGAGGAAAAGCCCTCATTGGAAGTGCTAAGTATGATGATTAAATCGGAGGGTGGAATTACTGCACAGAGGGGGTGGCCGCAGCCATCAGGAGAGGATTAGTGACTTGCTGCTGCTTTAGGGTTTAAGTGGAGGCAGATTGAGAGGGGAAGAAACTGAGAAAGGTTTATAGCTTCCCGGTGCTTCTCACACCTCCCAGGGCCAAGGACTCAGGGGCCAGCGAGGCAGCAGTCACAGCTCAGCATTTGGAAGAGCAGGCAGGTGTTATGGTTGGACTGGAAGTGTACTCTGCTTCCAGCCCAGGTTAATCAGTCACGTTGAAGGTGCCCATAGCTGAATGGGCTTATTAGGAGGCGGGCCCAACTGATGAAGCAGGTCATGGAGGTGCAGCTTTGGAGGGCATATTTTGTGCCCAGGCCCTTTCTCTCTGGCTCTTTCCTTCTTGCTCTGCTGCTGGGCAGCCATAAGGTGAGCAGTTATCTTCCACCACACTCTTCTGCCTCGATGCCCCCCTCCCTTTTAGCACAACAGCCATTTGACTGTGGGCTGGAACCTTTCCTCCTGGAATTGTTTATCTAAGGTATTTAGCACAGTGATGAAAAGCTGGCTGACCCAGGCAGCATCTATAGAGAGCAGAGTGGGCCATCAGCAGCTCATTCATCCACATGGCTATCTGGGCAGCACCAAGTTCCTGAGGACCCACCAGGTTTCTGGCACTGGGCTCAGCACCAAGATACAGCCCCAAATGATCCAGAAAACACTCTGGGGGAGAGAGACACTTAACAGTAATCAAACAGTACCAAGGAGCTATTGCAATCTTAAGTTTAACAATAGTATTGTGGTTGTTTCCTATTTGTAAAGACTATTTTTAGAGTAGTTTTAGGATTCTACAAAACTCAACATATATTGACTGTGTATCTCTTGTCCCTCCACATTGTCCTCCATCATCAGCTCCCATCAAAGCGGCACATTTGTCACAAATGATAAAATGACATGGAGATGTCATTATCACGCAGGGTCACCCACAGGTCACATCAGGGTTCATTCTGGGTTTTGCATATTCTTTGAGTTTGGACACAGGTAGTTATGATGTATTTGTGGCTATATTTTATAAAAAAACACTTATCTTTTAATGATGAGATACAAACCAGGATAGTTGCAGTGGTGTGATGTCTCCATTAATGAGGATGAAAGTTGGGAAAAGCAGACACACAAGATTGACACCGAGTCACTGTTGAAGTTAGGTGATAAGTTTGAGGAAACCATTAATCCCTTCTGTTTTATTAATATTTGGATTTTTCTATAATAAAAATTCTGTTTTTGAGAGAGAGAGTCTAAGTTGTTCGGGTTGGCCTTGAATTTGCAATCCTCCTGCCCCAGCCTCCTAAGTATCTAGAATTACAGATGCACATTACCCTGACCACACAGAGGCAGGGCCTGAGATTTAGCTCTGGAGAACTGTGACTGCCTGGCAAGTGCAGGGTTGTTTCATCCCTGGTACTGAAATAAAAGACACAAAGGCAGATCAATAGTTATCCCTTGTGATAAGTACCACAAAGAAGAGTAAACAGTGTGTTGAGGGATTATTGTAAAGGAAATCCATTTTGACTGCAGGATCAAGGGAGTGAGTTTACTGGGGCATCTTCAAGTCCAGTAATGGGGAGTTTAACCCATTCTGTCCCTTCCCCCCTTAAATAGCAAGCTGCCAGTGTCCTGGGGAGAGGGTCCTACCTTTGGGTGACACCAGCAGCTTCTGATGGGGCAGGGTCTGAGGAACTCACAAGCTTCCTGGGTCTGTGTGGGACTTACCTGCCATGAGCATTGTATTCTTAGTTAACCTCAGCGAGGGAGCAGGACACCTCACTTCCCAGATGAGAAAAATGAGGTTCTGAGGGGCACAAAAGGACTCACCCAAATTCGGCAGCTGAGGCTATGACCTCATTAGTGGCCCTCACTGCTATTAATATGGCCACCATTCCTGAACGTCAGTGAGGTGGGAGTGTTAACTAACCAGGGAGCTGGCATCTCCAGACACAGTCCTGTAGGCCAGAGAAGGCAAAACCATTCCTCTTGATGGCACAAACCAAGGGGACAAGGTAGATGATAAAGGAGAGAGCTGTATTCATCCTGTGAATGGGTATGTGTGCTGCCGATATTTTACCTGGTCTCCTTCCCCGTCTCTGGGTATCCTGCGTGCCAGAGGAAAGCAGGCATGACAAGAGGGCAATGCCTGGCCTCCTGCCCTCCCTGGGAAGAGCCGCAGCACCCTGTGCACCCAGCACACCTCATTCAAACCTTTGCCCAAGCCATCAAAATCTTCCAGGGTTCTCACAGAAATGATACCCAGGGGCAGAAGAAAGAGACAGGGCAAAATACTACACGAGCAGACTCCTTCCTGCACAGGCAAATCATTTTTGGTTTGTTTGGCTGAATTGGGGCCTCAGATGAAGGGAGTCAGCAGTTTGCGGAGAGTACCCAAGCTATCACTCCTAGAACAAAGAACAGCCAGACTTTCCTAATTTGTAGGGGCTAGTTAGAGGCTGACTATTTTCACCATATGATTCCAAAAGATGTTTTTGTATTGGACTTGGATCTCGGGTGGTCATGACCAACTTAGCCTAGAGGCTGCTGAATCTTTGTGTGTCTGGTGCTATTATCTCTAGTGAAATATCTCAGGTGTGTGGGTCTGGACTCCAAAATGTTGTCAAAGGGCTTTGGGTATGTGGACTCTAGTGGCTTCTGAAAAAGCATAAAGATGAGGAGGATAAGGGGAGAGGAAAAAAAAAAAAAGGAACACATATAGTGGCTCCAGGTCAAGTTAACTCTGCATTATAGTCTTGAACATGACATTCTAAATAATCAACATGTCTAGGTACAGAACTGGGTAGAATCTGACCCAAGGGTTGAGAGAGCAGAGGGGACAGACAGTATGACACAGATGCCATGCTTTGTATTCCATTTACTCACCCATCAGGGCTCTAGGCTCAAGTGAAGGTCAATGTTTTCAGCAAAAAATGACTTTCAGGTTCGTGGGAAATAACCTAGGCAACTGTTATTATAACCCCCATGTCACAGGTGTTATTTTACAGCCTTGCTAGTAGGAAGCTAATCTTGTATTGCCCAACTGTGTTCTCCAAAATTATTTTTTATGTTAAGAGCGTTCTCTGGAAACAGACCTGAGGCAAGTATTCAAGTGCAAGTAGATTTTTGGAGGTGATCCCAGGAAGGCCCAGCTGAAACAAAGGAAGGAGACCCCAAAAGGGCATGTTATTGCGCAGGTCGCCACTGGGAACTGCTGGCGCTCATACTCTAGGGTACATTGCAGTACAGTAAAACGGTGGTTCTCAGACTTGAACATGCCTCAGATTCCGGAAAACGGCTTGTTTTAAAAATACCAAGGACTGCAGGGCCAGGGATTTGGCTCAGTGGTTCCAGTGCCTGCTTTGTAAGCATAAGGTCCTCGAGTTCGATCCTGGTAATCACATACAACAATGCCGGGGGTGGAGACTCACGCCCACCAGCAATCAGTACCACATACCACAGTGCTGGGTGTGGTGCCTCACGCCTGGAATCCCAGGACTTAGGAGGCAGAGGCAGGAGGACTGCTGTGAATGCGAGGCTTGCGTGGGCTATATAATGTGCTCAGCTTGAACCACAAAGCGAAGAGACACTGTCTCAAAAAAAAAAAAAAAAAAGGCATCAAGGTCTGGACGCGGCCTCCTAGCAGTTCTAAGTCAGTGGATGCTGGTTGAGCTGCAAATTTGCATTTCTAACATGTTCTCAAGCCCTGCAGATCACTGCGCTGCTAGAAATTACAGCATCTGTAATTTCCTTACCAAATCAAACGAAGCTCAAACGAAATATTCAATATAAAAAACGAGACCCCTAGATCCTCAACAAATAATGTATTACTTTTATCACTATTTCTTCCCATAGTTTTATTATCATTATTACGTTTGGTGCTCGATGTTCTTCTCATTTCTTCAAGTCCAGGTAAGTGTGGAAACTGGGATCAAGAGAAGCCCCTCTAGAATTGCCGCTTCCTCCTCCAGCTGTTAACCACAGCATTCCTAGCCCTACAGGCTCCGCCCCAGCCCCCCACCCCCCCAGCGTCCACCGCGTTACCCGGTAACCGCCAATGGATCCGCACAGGGATTGGCTGTGCAGCAGCTCCCGGCATGCCCCGCGGCTCCCAGAAGTCGCTCTGGGCGGTCCGAGTTGAGACCTGTAGCTTTGGAGCTGTTGCTGAGGATTCGCGTGGGGCGGAGCGCTCTAGGGACAGGGTCTTGCTTGATGTGTCGCCGTCCGCGGAAAGTGTTGGGATGTCTTCTGTGAGCAACCGGGGGAAACTTGAGTCCATATTCAGCTGCTGCCATGCCATCCTGCCTCAGGTCTGTGACCTTGGGCACAATGACCAGAAGTTTTTTTTTGCCTTCCCGGTGTTAATACTAATAGTGAATAAGTGACATTTTAATTGCTTACTTCCCTTATTATCATTCTAATGTTGAAGTCTCAAAGGTAGATATTATGCCCATTGTTATAGAGAGGGAGAATGAGGCCAAGGAAATAATTTAAGTTGCCCTTACACAGCTTTACATGCCAAACTTCCAGCCCCAAGTAGTACATCTTCAGAGCCTGTGATTTTATTTATTTTATATTTTATTACCTTTTGCTTGAGACTGGATCCCCTGTGTAGTTCGGGATGGCCTTGGACTCATGTAAGTTAGGCTGGCCTCGAATTTGGGCGATCTATCATGCTTAGCTGAAAGCCTTGTAAGTATAGAGGTGAGGGATGGTTTGCCCAGGTAGATTAGGGATAATACATAATATATCAGGGACACAGTGCCCTATCCACTAAGGAAAAATTTGGGATTTGTTTTCACTACTCCTCAGAGTTTCAAGTCCTTATAAATGTTCAAGCTGCTCTGACTTGTGCCTTCAACTTCCTACTTAAACTCTCCACTTCTGTTTTTACCCCCTCCTGTCCCCTCTACCGTTTATAGCTAGCTTTGTGGGGAACAGCCTTTGTCTCTAAAAACATGGCCAGATTTCTTCCATAAGCCTAAAATAAACAATCAGTAACCCTAGAAATTCTTTCTTGTCTTGGCTGTAATGGAAATAAAGAAAACCAACCACAAAAGGAGGACTCTTCGTTAATGGGATCCTGATTTAAAAGGGGAGCTTATCTCATCTGTGGCTCTGGTTTTGAGGAAAGGCAGCCAAAAGTTCTAATTGAATGTTCTTTCTAAATGTCAGGCACAGCATTGTGGGCCTTGGAAACTCTCACCTGGGTTTCACGATAAAACTTGAATGATACCCTGCAGTTTTTGAGAACCACTTGTGTTTTTAAATTGAACATTTTTAACTCTGTTGCTTTACTTATATTTTTCTTAGAACATGTGTATGATTACTTTAATGGAAACCAATAGCACTTGTCATAAGTGGAAGATTATTTTATTTTAATATATATGTATTATTTTATTATTATTATTATTGTTGTTTTGTTGTTGTTTTAGTTTTTGAGACAGGGTCTCACTTTGTAGTTCAGGCTGGTCCTTAACTCAGCCTGGAACTCAGTAATCCTCCTGCCTCTGCCTCAAGTGCTGGGATTACAGGCGTAAGCCACCATGCTCGGCATTGTGGTACGTGGTACTGATTGCTGGTGGGCATGAGTCACCACGCTTGACACTGTTGTATGTGGTTACTGGGGATGGAACCCAGGACCTTGCACTTGCAAGGATGGCACTGGAACTATTGAGCTAAATCCCTGGCCCATAAGTGGAAGATTTTTTAAAAACCTTTAGAAACAAACTATTTTCAGCCATGATGGCATACATCAATAATCCCTGCACTAAGGAGGCTAAGGCAGGAGGATCACCCAAATTCCAGGCCAGCTGAACTACATAGTGAGTGCAAGGGGAGGCTGAACTACCTAGCAAAATTCTGTCTCAAAAAACCCCAAACATCCAGGTGTGATGGCTCATGCCTGTAATTCCAGCACTGAGGAGGCAGAGGCAGGAGGATTGCTGTGAGTTTGAGGCTAGCCTGGGCTACATAGTGAGCTCAGGGCCAGCCTGAACTACAAAGCAAGACCCTGTCTCAAAAAACAAACAACAAACAAAATTAACAAAAAGCCCACATTATTTTCAGTTCTTGTGGGCAAGACCTGAACTGAGTCCTGGTTTTGTTTTTTTGTTTTGTTTTGTTTTGTTTTGAAAAAAAGAATATTGTGTTTTATTTAGCAAGGTGCTAATGAGCTCAAGCGCTAAGCTGTAAGTTTTTTGGTTAATCAGGTTTGAAAGAACTGGAAAAAGAAGAATGTCCACATGTTGAGCATCAGCTGCTCAGTAGCAGCACCTGTGGTCACCCAGCACACCCAGTTCATCCACACCTGGATGAACAGTGGCTCATACATATCTACTCTCCAGCCGTTGCTCTGAGTCTTTTAGGGCCTATGGGACAGACAGGGAGCCTGGATAGGCCCAGGTGGGTTCATCACAAGCCTCCCACCCTCCCCTCTACCCCCTGCTCCGTGTATGTCCTCAGTCATAGGTGAGATAACTGGTCAGCAGAATTTGATGTACACCAAAAGCTGTTTGCCTACTACTACTGCTGCTTCCCAGGACCTGGGGAAGCAAGCAGGGAGCAGCTATTCCTTCCTGATTTCCTGGGACCAGGGAGGCTTCAGTCACAGGCAAACAACACATTCACTGGGTCAGAGTCTTGGCACAGCCAAAGATTGTCCATATAGGAGGAGTGGTCTGGAGCTGGGTTCTATATGTTTAGAAATGTGGATAGCCATGCCTGAGTAGCAAACCAAGGGAGAAGTAGGAAGCCTCAGTTCTACATCAAAAGGGGCCCAAAATCCTAAGTTGCTGGCTGCCTGCTGCCTTTTGACCAGAAGACTCACCTTCTGCCAGCTGAGAACCCATATACACCTTTCCAAAACAGAGAAAGCATGGGGAAGACCAGGCAGCAGCATTTTTCCTACAGAGTTATTCCCTGACCAAATGTCTAGATTCACAGGAGAGAGCCTGTGGCTTTTCTTGGTGTCATCTAGTCTTGTGGCATGGGGTGTTCACAGTGGAGCAGAATGCAGCCCTGTCTTGGTACTGTGAAGTTACACAGATCCTCCTCAGGGGCAAAATGGAGGCCAGCCACTGCCTGGGGAGGACCCCCAGTTCTGCCCATGTCTGTCCTGCATGGCCTTGAAGGGTGAGAAATGTATAAGAGAGGGAAGGAAGAGAGCTACTGAAACCTACTAATCTTTACTCATCCTAGATACATTTCCTAATAAGGAGTAGCTTTGACTATCTAGGAAGACAGAGGAGTGGAGATATAAGGGGAGGTACAGATCAAGAAGAAACTAAGAAGTCTTCTTGGCTCTAAGGATGTGGAATTCAAACTTAACAGTGATGGAAAACACATTTATGGAGGGCTGGGCACGTAGCTCAGTGGTAGAGCACTTGCCTAGCATGTGTGAGAGCCCTGCGTTTGATCCCTAGTGCTGCAATAAATAAAGAAAAATCCAAGAACATTTATGGGCCCAGGCCCAGAATAGGAATGGAGGCCCTTATACTATGTGTCCCAGTATGTAAGTTATAAGTCCAGTAACATTCTTAAAATGTGCTTTATTCTCCCTTGACAAACATACCTTTATAATAACCTGGAGGGTCAAGGTGAATCTAGAGTCTCTGACTTATGGTCCATCTGACATCAAAGAGGTCTCCCATGTGCATATATAGATATTCCAAACCCACATTCCCCCACTGTGCCAGGTACCCAGCGCATGGTCCAGAAGGGCAAGGGCTGTGAGCTCACTGCTGTCGTGTCTTCTTGGTCCTGTGATTCCTGACCAGGGGCCTGGGGTGTGAATGGATCCAAGGGTAGTATCCTCATCTCAGGAGCTAATAGCTTGCATGCCCTTCGCAGTTTATGTGACACTGACATGACCAGGCTGTTGAGGCACTAGATTAGCAGATCCAAGAGGTCAGTGACTTGCCCCGTATCCTGGCTCTTCTTGATTTCAAGAATGGAGAAAACAGGTCCTTAACCAACAGGAGAGAGCCTGAGGATCTTGGGTAGCAAAAAGTAAGGAAAGATTTCCTGACATCCTTCAAGCAGACCAGGGGCCAACTTTTAACTACTGGGCATGGCACCAACGGCTGGACTCATTTTGCCACCTGACCCCCTCCCTCCCCTTCTTGAAAGTTTTAGAAGCAGAAGGCAAGTGCCAGACAGCTGTCTCCAGAAAGATGTTGATAAAGCAAGGCCCGACTTCTGCCTTCTTAGCTCATAACACATTATTAGAAAATGCAGTCGATTCAGTTTCTGTTTCAAAAATGTTGCTGTTTGGTAATGGCTCATTTCCCGTTTTGAGTCTCAGCAAAGATTCAGCAAAATGAAAAACAGTGAATAGCACCTCTCAGCTAATGAGCTCCAGGGAACAGGTAGGAGGTGTGACTGTGCCTCGGCAGGAGGCCATCCTGCTCCTGCCCAGGGTGCCCCAGTTACAGGCCACCTGCCAGGGGTGAGACCACAGCTCCTTTCTACTTTTCTCACCCCCCACCTCTCCCTCCTGAATATTTATGGCAGTGACCTCAGCTCAAGGGAGCAGGTGGGAAAAGTTGCACCTGAGGAGTAAAAAGCCACAGGCAGTGCCAACTGCAGGGGCTGGTAGAAAGGAAGCTCTTGGCACGTGGGATACAGAGGCTGCTGGAGTCAGTGACCACAGTTGAAGGGTTCAGCCCTGGTAAGGACTTTGCAGCCTGAGCCCTCACCCGGAACAGGAGCAGATGAAGCCCTCGCTGTCTCTCCGCCAGGTGTGAGCTCCTGACAGCTCCTCATCAGTCTTCGTGAGCACAGTGGTTCCCAGAAGTGAGGTTCCTGAGCCAGTGACACCAGCAGCACCAAGAAACCAGCTGGGAATGAAAATATTAGGATCCACCCTTTCCTGTGCAACGAGGATGAATCTCTAGAAGTGGGTTTAGGCCTCTGCATCAACCAAGCCCTCTTGGAATTCTGCACACCCTACTGTTTAGAAAGCTTAGGAGCCGAGTCTGGAGGTGGCAGATGGCATCGGGAGCTCAGCCCTGCCAAGTGTCAGTGGTGTAATACTGATGGACAGAAAAAGGAGCAGGTGATTGGACAACAGAAAAAAGACAATCCTTAGAGCCAGGGGTTTAGCTCAAGTACTACTGGGCCTACCTTGGAAGCAGGGGCCAGAGTCTAATCCCCGGTACCACACACAAAAAAGACAATCCTTGTTAGAAAGTGGCAAAGAATTTGGCTGAGTTGTGTTTGTGTTCTCGTGGTTTATGGAAGATAGAACACTTGAGATGATGATATTGGGTGTTTGGCTGAAGGAGGCTATGGCTTGGCCTCTCCTGAAGTCTTACAATAAAATTCAAGAGTGAGGAAAATGACCTAAAGATGGAATTTCTAAGCAAAATGAAGCAAAGCTTCAAATTTTTGGACAGTTCTCAGCCTATCAGTATTGTGTACAGGGAGAGGCCCTCACTGTATGGCCAAGTGACTGATCCATGAGGGCATTAGCATGGACCACCATATGAGCTGGGCTGAGGGGTCCACGTCACAATAAAGGGAAGTGCTGGTCACTGAGCATCTCCAGGGGTCAGGCTGTGCCCACCTTTAATAACAGGGTCATCCCCATTTCACAGATGTGGAAACAGATTCAGAAGGGTGAATTCAAGAAGAGGTCTGGGCTGGAATTCAGACTAGACTCTGAGGTTCCAAACCCCATCATCTCCATCTCACACCTTAGAAGGCTAACAGCGACGCTTCTTTTCCATCAGTTTAAACAATCTGCAGATCTAAGGGCCCATAGGACACATGCCAGGTCAACAGAGCAGGGACAGGGAAAGGCAGAGACTGATCAGCTGGTCCAGTGTGAATGATAGGGCCACCTACCAGGTCTTGTGCCCTTACACTGTCAGCTTCCTCCCTGGGCTCCTGCTGCCTGTACTCCCCGGTGCGCCATGAGGGGAGCAGGGCAGGGGCTGTCCTGCTTGATGCAGAAGTGTGATGGAGAGGATGACTTAGTCCAGGACTTCTGCTGCCTGATGGTCAGGTGAGATTGGGTCAAGAGGACTGTGCCCTGCTCTCCGAGGCAGGGGGTTCCCTTTAGGGAAGCCGAAGAATCAAGCACATCTACCCACAGCTCTCCGGCTTCCTGAGCGCTCACCAGCAAGGGGGCTTTTATACCACGCACCATGAAACTCTCACAGCCTCTGCCGTTACCCAATGGCAAAGTTGCTTCCATGTTTCTAAGAGTTTGTTACAGCACCCCAGCCTTGTCCATTTCTGCCTTTGGCTGCTCAGTCTACTTTAACAAAGACCATGGACCAAGTGGCTTATAAGCTATACAGTAGCACCGCATAAAAATATACAGTACAAACAATTTGGTTTGCAAACAGAAGTCTGGGAAAATTTTGCTTTTTGTTTGCAAACTACATCAGGTGACAAACACAACCACAGCCATCTTTTCCAGAATCGTGCACACAGGAGCATGCTCTTGAACCTGTTGTATAAGGTCACTGATCCTCTTCATAAGGGCTCTAACATCACTCTGGGCATGAGGATTTCAGTATGTGCATGGGCTGGGAGCTTTCTGTTTAGTGTACCAGCTTCATTCTCAGTGCCTTCTGCACATTACAATTGTGTCACAAAACCAGGTAAGAGGCCAAGACCACAACGGTGCCGAGAAACCGGAGGCGGAAACTGAATGTGCCCGTGGTCACACAGCCGGGAAGCAGTGAAGATGCAAACCCAGGCCGTCTGCCGCCAGCACCCAATCTCCTTCCACATTGGGACGTGCCCGGTTTAAAGGGCACCTGTGCTTATGATTCTGCGTTTACAATGGAAACAAAATGGACCCTGGGGAGGAGGCTAAGGGAGAGAAGGAAGTGGCTTCTTTAAAGGTCCAAGTCAGCTGCCTCAGAGCCGGGGGCGCTGGGCATCAAACGCATCAGAACTAGAGGTGTCGGCACACACAGCCACTAGGCCTGGGGCTGGGCAAAGGGCAGTGTTGAACACCAAGTGTGGGGCACAACCATTGGGAAGCCATTGGGCATCACAGCGAGCCAGCCAGGCAGCAGAAAAATGTGAGAGAAAACTAGACTGTGAGGATGGATGATACCAAGTACTCTCACCTACACTACTGGGGCTCACGTAAGTCTTCTAGAGCCTGGACATCCGCAGATGCGACCAAAGTGACCCAGTCTGGTGAGTGAGCCCATGACTGTCCATGCCTTTGCCCTGTGTGATGGTCTGGGGCTCCCGCCAAGGGCTGGAACTGCTGTCAGATTTGCAGCTGATTGGAGTTGTAAGAGAACAACATGGGGTTGACCTTTGGGGTTAAGCTCAGGATATCCCGGAGCCCAGCTGTCCTTGAGTCACTGGCTGTGGGCCCTGGCACAGGGCCTGGCTTATGTGGGCTATACAGTGAGTGTGAGGCGACAAGTGTTGCACAGATAATCACAGCTCTGGAACTTATTATCCCCATTTTACAGATGCGGTGGGGCTAGGAGCAAGACCTGTAGGACTGTGCCGTGTCCCACAGTAGATCTGTCAGCAGCCAGCCATGCATGGGTGACCTCTACAACAGAGGCGGCACAGGAGGAAGGAAGAAGGGACCAAGAGGGGATGGCTAAGGATGAGGCTAGACAGGGCCGCGTCTGACAGAAGACCAAGTTCTGGTGCCCAAAAGGAAGTGGTGAAAGGGGCCTATTCTGGGTTCGGGTTGGAATCTGTGGCATCCCAATCCAGCAGGGTGATAGGGGTGCAGAAATAAAAAAAATCAGGTTCAGCCTGGGCAACAGAGGCCCAGGCATGTAAGGATGTGTGAGTTTCCAAATACTCGCTCAGCTCAATTCCTATATAAGCTGGTTGGTAACTGAGTGACCTTGGGAATATCACTTAACCTCTCTGAGCCTTGCTGTGTCAGTCCTCAGAGGAGGGACTAGGGTAGGTGAAACACTCAGCCCAGGGCAGAGCTGGCCAGGAAGCTGGGCGAAACAATGGGGTGATGGAATCTGTCTGCTGGGTGCATGTTGGGCTGAAAGTCCTTCCTTCTGAGATGCTTCCAGGGTCAAAGCGGGCCTGAGGCCCAGGCCAGTCTCAGCCAGTTGAGTCTTGAGCTTTGGACACAGCCAGGCACTGCCCATGCTGTTACCAGGACATGAAGGTGTTGCAGTGGTGCCTGACCCATGATGCAGGATAGTCATTGGGCTCAACTGGAATTAAGTGTCACCAGGGCTTCCCTGTCCCCTCTCAGCTCTCTAGAACAGTGTCCGTGTGGTCCTGAAGATAGGCTCCACCATGTCATCCCCCAGAGGGCAGACCCCTCATCTCCCTGGTGCACTGGGTGACAAGCCAGGCAATGAGGGCCTTTACACACCCACTCCAGGCTCCAGTCCCCTCTTGTCCCTGTGCGTTCAGGAAAAAGCATTTTGTAGAAGGACCTGGCTTTCTCTGTTGAAAAAAAGGGAGAAAAGTGCCTGGGAACACACAAAGCCTTCTCAAATCAAAGAAAGACTAGACAAAGGGAACTTCTCAGGCCAGCCTCCTCCTCCCACATGGCAAAGTCCCCTTCCCGTTAGCAAGTTTTGCTTGGTTCAAACTGGTTTCACACACTCACCGTGGTCACATGAGACTCAAACCCAGAGCAGATCAGCCAACCCCCACAAGCTGCTCACAGAGAAGAATGCCCGAGTCCATATCCCCCCAGGTGGCCTTCTGCCTGGACATGCGCTCTGTGGTAACACAGCAGCCAACCCCTTCCAGCCACGCCCTGCTTCTCCCCACCAGGGAGGTGGGAGCAGCACCCTCTCCAGGGGGCCACCCTCTTCTAACTCCAAATCACTTCTCTAACAAGGACACCTCCTCCCGTCTCTGGCTATTCTGCCTGGAGAGCAGGAGCTGCCTACTCCTCAGGGTGGTCGCCTTAACCAGACGTGCCAGATGAGTCACCAGCTAGACCCATGCCCCAAATTAGCCACAGCAGGGGGCAGGGCGGGCTTGGGCTCCTGCCAGGGGAAGGTGCGGGTTTCTATCATTTTTTTTTTTTAGTAGGTTTCAAGTTGAGAAAACCTCTCAAGGGTGTCTGCTTCAATTCTGCAGCCACGGAGAGGGAGTGTGAAGCAGACTGCGACGCTGAGGGACATAAGCCGCTGCCACCGGGTGGATTACCATTGCTTTGTAGTTTAATCAGCCATCCACAGGACACCGAGAAGCAGCCGCCCTGGAGGACAGGGCTCCCTCACGGTCTTGGGACCGCCATTTCTGGGGATAGCTCTTCTGGCAGTCTTGCAGGAGAGCTCTTAGCCTGATCTAGTTCCATCTTCTGATTCAAAGGCGCCTCTTTCTCTGAGGAATACCTTCATGGGAGTCTTCAAACCATCTAAGAGTAGAAATTCCTGTTCATGTCAGCCATCAAAAATGGGTGGGGCTGCAGTCTCCTTGGGGAACTGGGGGCAGTTTTGGAAGCCACACTTCCACATTCACAGCTGCTGGAACCGAACCAGAACAGGGCTACACGAGTACTGCCAAGCAGAGCTTCGGAGCACCACCGACACCTGTGAACTGGGAGCATGGGAAAGGCCAGGGGCCAGTTGAACTTTGAGACCTTTGGGCTCTCTCGCCACTCCTGACCTTCACCACCTGCTCCGGACTGTGGTCCAGTCCACAGGGACACAGAAGGGACAGCAGAAGGTAGGGAAAGAAGGTACCCTCAGCTCCTCCTGCAGGCTCAGCAGGCAGGACCCGGCCCTCCTCAGCCCTACGCAAGATGACAAGGTCACAAAGTCACATCTCCAGGCCCCAGTCACTCGCTCCCCTCTGCCTTCAGGCCTGGGACGAAAGCCTCACTGCTATTAGTTCTTAAATAGTGTGCACCGCCCCATTTGGGTTCCTACATCTGTTTTTATAATGCCCACAAGAAATAGATCTTTTGCAAAAGGGAAGGGGACCAAGAGGTGGAAGGAGGAAGGGATGAAAAAAGAATTAAGACATGTTAAGTACATGGACCAACTCCCCTTGATGAATGCAAACATTATGAACTACAAACACGTACTGATAGAAATAGAACTTGATCACCCAGTGCTAGAATGTTGCTTCCTGTCAAGGCCCTGAGCAATACAGATACAGTACGGCTATATTAAACACTCCAGGATTTATAAGGCCCTTGAACCAATGCCTTGACAGGTTGTAAACATAAACATTAAAGGACCCTGTCCTGACTCCATAAAGAACCTGGCCCGAGGAGCTCGGACCCTGGCCCCGGATAGCCTCCAGAGGGCCTCTCTCCAGGCTTTCCAGTCTGGCTGGTGGGTGGAGGCCAGCTCAGCCGCAGCAGAGAAGTCTGTGCCGGCTGGGACTAGGCCTGAGGACTGACACTGCAGCGGACTCCACTCTGGGGGCACCGTCAGAGAAAAAGGAGCCGAGAACCTCTCCCACCTCTCTGGGAGAACAGAGCATCACCACTGGGTTCTAGACTGGTGACAGCTCAAGCTGAACACAGGAGACTGACCCATCAGTGAGGAGGCGTGGCCTTCTTTCTAACAGTCTCCTTCATGTGTCCTACAGTGTCTGTCAAAGTGCTTGGATGTTTCTCCTGGCACAGGATGGGAAAGGAAGTGGCTCACTGGCATCGTAGGACAGAGGCACAAGTATGTGCTACTCTCTGCACCAAGAAAAATGCCAGCCCTTTCCTCCACCCATATGAACCCCTGGCCTCACTCCTCAACTGCTGGGGGCCCAAAGCCCTGTGCAGCACTGACATTCTTGTCTCCCACTCCTATATGAGGTGCTCCAGCAAGGCCGAGCAGGCTGAGCCCAGCATCAAGCCCATGTAAATGTAAAAGGACATCACCACCCCGGTGGCCTCAGCCAGCTCCCGGGGCACAATCTTGGGTCCGTAGATGAGAGCCAGGGTGCTAAGGTATCCGTTGCTCAGCCCCAGCAGGCAGGTAAACAGCACCGGGTAGACGTCGGACTGGAACAGCACTGTGGTCAGGTGGACACGGGGCTGGTAGTTACACAGCACGAACAGTGGGATGAGGCCGGTGCGCAGCAGTGCCAGCCCAGGGAGCACCTTGCTGTTGGGGCCTGGCACCTGGATCCAGGCTGTGATCTGCCGGCCGCACAGGTCAGCGAAGTTGAACAGGAGGAAGGTAGTGAGGGGCACAAAGAATTTGGTGGTCCATGGTGAGCCTGAGCTCTTGTGGACAGACTCGATGTTGGTAGAGATGGCAGGGAAGATGAGGGCGGTGATGAAGAAGAGGTAGGCGATGCAGAAGCCTAGGCCAGCAGTCCTCTTCAGGATGGGTCGTAGGGGTGGAGTGTGGGACTCCAGGGGTCTGGGGGTCACCAAAGGGGAATGGGGGGAGTCCTGAGGCAGCTCCTCTTCACCAGAAAACACACGGACCGGACCTACAGGCCTCATGTAGTACCTACAGAGAGGAAGTGGGCGTGGTTAGAGACCACCACAGAGCAGGTCACATAGGACTTCCACAGACAAGGAGTGGGAGACCTCTGATTCTGCACAGCTAAGTGCCCAGACAGCACCCTTCCGCCCAGCACACAAAGCTATGAGCATCCACCAGCCCAGATTCCCTGAGATGACACATGCTGGTGTGTGTGACCGGAGGAAACCCTGCGCTGTCCCCACTCTGGCTTCTAGGATGGACTCCAGTCCCCTGATCAGTGGCGAAGGCTGTGCTATGAGCAGAAAACACCAGCCCTGCCGACCACACAGCGAGCCAGGCAGGATTCCTGTCTGGTTCATCTGCATGTGTTTGGAAAAGGGAAGCTGAGGTCAAATAGCATTTCAAATGTTTTTTATTTTTATTTTTCGGTGTCAGGGATTGAATTTGGGATTTTGTGCTTGAGAAGCAGGTGCTGGATTCACTGAACTAAGTCCCCAGCCCTAAAAATGTGCAATTTTAAAATCATAAAAGCAATACGCTTGATTCAACGAACTGAAATAATAGAGAAATGATACAGTAGAAATAAAACTCTCACTTCATCCTGTCTCTGATCTCATTCTTAAATGGTACTGACTGTTAACCTGGCAGGTAATAAATATCCCACAATGTATAAAACCACATACACACACTGAGTTTTGTTTCTCATGCAAAAGTGGGATAAAACTAAGACTTTCTACAATGTTAAAATGCCTAAATGTATTATAAAATAACACATGACTATTCCTTTAAAATGCACATATAAATGTACTCTTCACATCTGTTGGCCAGCTGCATGTCATTTTGAGGAATATCTATTCAAGTTTTTTGGATATCAGTGCATTACACATACATGGTTTGCAGATACTTTCTTCCAATCCACATGTTGTCTTTTTATACTGCAGGAGTTAAACATATACGTAATTTTTTAAAAAGTACCAGCTGTCAAGACAGTATTCTCCTTTCCCCCTTTGTCTCGGGAACTTTTTATTATTTATACACAGTTGATTGTTTTCAATAAGGACCCAGAGAAGACCCACTTGTATTCATGAATGTAATAAGCCTTCGGGTCTCGAAGTCTCCATTTCCTTTTTGTCTCCCAGTATCTCCCCAACCTCCCTTTTACTGAGTACATCCACACAGAACATTACCTGTGGCTGTCCTTGTGTACAGGGACACATGGCCCTATGTCCCTTCTCTGTTGTGCTGCTGGACAATGGGTCCACTGTGTTACGTTCAGCTTAACTGTTTCCCAGTAGAGGGACATTCAGGTTGGCTCCAATTTTTCACTAATACAAGTAATAGTGCAATGTATTCCCCTAAACATAAATCTTTGCGCGTGTAACGCAGAATTTCGGTAGGGGAGATTTCTAGAAGACGAGGCTGCTAGATTAAAAGGTTCATGCCTTTTACATTTTGTTAGGTATTTCTAAACTGCCGCCTGCATAGGAAGTACCAATTTATCTCTCCTCTGAGCTACTCTCACCCACCTAGTGACCAACTCTGTTAATCTCCATGAGGGCACTTGTATTTCTTTCCAATATTTGGCCACAATCTATAATCGTTATGTTAGTTTACTGGCTTACCAGCTGTCTCTTTTGACAGACGACGATGGGTCTCTGTAACAAGGATCAGATTTGATTGCTTCTAGCTAAATCTCTAGGCAGAGCAGCTCTCGAAAACTACTTATTGAAAGACAGGCTAAGTCATCTCTGCAAGTGCCTCGCCCTCCCCATATCCTCAGTGTTGATTGTCGTCATCCTTTCGACTTCTGCTTAGGTCACTGCCTTGCTGTGAGAACTTATCTGAGCTGCTCAACCTCTCCGGGCTGCAGGGACCTGAAAACCAGGAGACACAAGTTGTTCCTCCTCAAGTCCTTCTGTGTGATGCTCAGCAGGGGATTTCGGCAGTTATTTCATTGTCCATATTTAGGGAAAGGGACATTCCTACTTCCCTCCCTGCTCTGGCTCTGTGAAGCTGCCCACCAAGATCATCTGGCCAGAGCCCCTCCTGTTAGGTCCCTGCAGCCTCCAGTCTGGCCTTACCCTCCCCAGCGAGCACCGCTGCCTCCTCTCAAGTCAGACTTCGCCTGTGCAGTCCTAGGAGCTCAGCTCTCTCTGTGTCATCCTCAATGGGTTTCTCAAAGGAGGACCCTCAGTCTGGGTGCTCATCAGCAGAGAAGCAGAAGCTGTGCAGAGCAGCAGACCCTGGAGGCTTCTCTTCCATGCTCAGCTGAGAGGCTCAGCCTGCACAAGTGCAACGGAAACACGGGTACCCAGCTGTCTTGCTTCACCTAAAAGTCCCGGGTGGACAGGGCAGGGTGGTCACGCTGCTGGACACAGATGCACCCAAAGCACCCTTAAAACAAACGCAAGGAAGGGCAAGAGTAGGGGACTCTTTGCCCCTTCATTTATTCAGGGACTCAAAAATATTTTCATGTAAAGCATGGAGAGAAACGCCTGTAATCCCAGTACTCAAGAGGCTGAGGCAGGAAGACTGCAAGTTTGAGGCTACATAGCAAGGCCCTGTCTTAAAATTTTTAAAAGGTCCAGATTTTATCTCAGTGGGGTAGCATCTGCCTGGCAAAGACAAGGTTCTAAGTTCAATTCTTGTACCAAGAAAAAAAAGGCAGGTCAAAATTAAAAAGAAAATTCATAAGCATGGCAAGATGCCAGGCTCTCTATGGGCTCCAGTGAGCCAGCAGGACCCCAGAAATCACAGGGATGCTGTCATGGAACCATAGCGGGCAGATCTGGCTCGTGGGTCTGTTCATGCTGAGTTGTGAGTTTCTGGTAGCTCAATTTTCTTCCTCCTAAAGCCACCAGACAGAGTTACAACTCTGTACCTGGGAAAAGCAACCCACCCTCTCGGGTGGAACCGGGGTTTGGTGGAGGCGGGGTGTTCTGGGATCTGTGAGATGGTGCCTTTCACAGGAGCAGTGATGCAGGAAGAGCCTGGGGTCTCCAGGAGTGCTGTGCAATCCAGCTCCAGAAACGGCCCAAGTCCAGTCCCACCTGCCGCTCAGCAATAAGCCGCCTGGGAGCTGTACTGCTGTAGAACACAGGCAAATGACCTGAGTTTCTAATTTGTGCATCAGAACAGTAATGGATATGGATCCAGTGTGGAGGAAGGGCACATGAGTGGTACATGGTGACACTTGACACACTCAGCGAGGTTGAGTTTGCTGCTGGAACGGGGGGCATTCAGCAAGTAAGAAACTTCTCTCTCTTGGGCATTACTGGCCATTGAACTCAGGGCCTTTACACTGACCTTCATCCCCAGCCCTTTTTATTATTTTGAAACAGCTGCCCCGGCTAGGCTTGCACTTGCAGTCCTCCTGTCTCAGCCTCCTGGAGTGCTGGGATTACAGGCGTGCACCACTGCACCTGTTCATTATTATGGACCAGTCCTCACTTGCTGCCTGCCTTCCCTGTCCTCCACCTGCACTGCTTGGGGATCTGGCCTCATTCTAGAGGCCAGATCTCTATATCAGCCAGGCACAGCTACAGGCCCGGGACATGAGAACAAAGCGCACACTGCCCCCACAGGGACTGGCACTGAACAAACAGGCATCAATACCACATGGTGACGGGAGCGGAGTGGGACAGCCAGGGGATGCTCACCTGGCATACTCCAGCCTCGGCAGCAGCAGGTAGAGCCCCATGCAGAGCCCCAGGAAGATGACCGCCGTCAGGAAGAAGGCCAGTGCGCTGTCCCTCACATCACTGGATGCGGCCAGGTCCACCAGCGAGGCCACAGCACTGATGGTCCCTCCCATGGCCCCTCCTGCAGGGAGAGGACACCACAGAGGTCAGGGTGCATGTGGTGCCTCACTAAGAACAAATAAAAACTCCCCTTCCGGGTTCTTGTCATCCTGAGGCCCCAGTAGACAGAGCGGCCCCTGGCTCAGGGCTCAGGTTTTGAGGTGAAGGTGCTCCTTGCCCAGCCTGCTCCCTCCTCTGCTTCCTGCGCTCCCCAGAGGGCTGAGCTGGAGGCTGGGGCAGTCCTCACTCAGCTCTGCCTTCGGCCTCCATGCTTATCCTACTGCGGGTTATCCTTCCCTCCCCGCCACATGTACACTCACACTCGTACAGCATGTGGTCCTCGCCAAGGGCTTTGGCTGCCACACATCTCACGGCTGCCTAACACCTTTTATATGCTAGGCAGCATGACCCAGAGGATGGTGGGTCTGGGAGCCCACTCGATGTACACGTGACATTTATTCCACCGGGAATGACTCTGGCACTCTTGTGACTGTTATGGGCCACAGTTTTCTCATCTGTGAAATGGGAGCAATGTCTGCCTCACACAGCTGTCATGAAGATGGACTGAGATGACAGAGAAAGGACATGGGACATAGGCCTTGTATCCTTCCTGGCCACAATCACATGGTTCCTTCTGGGAACCAAGGTGTCTTTTTTTTTTTTTCTTTAATCCTCCCAGCCAGGGGCAGACAATTCATGCACTTCATGCCAGCTAACAGTTGCAAGGTTGGAGAGTCCTGCTGTGTGGGGAGAACAGTCACTGTCCCCAGACTATTTGCCTGGAGAATAGAATCAACAAGCACCCTACTCATCACATGAGACACAGAGAGGGGGACACGGGATAGGCCCACATGGAAGCACCCTGGACAGTGTCTGAGGGGCCAGATGAGCACATCCGCCTGCTTTAGAGCATCAAGACGTCCGGTCTCAAAGAGAAGAGAAGGCGGGCCATCCACAGCCAGAGCATACGGGCATGTGGCACCACTTTCTGCTCGCCGCTGAGTGGGTAGAGCGGAGGGGACGGGCGAGGCTGTCAGCCATCCGTACCTCACTTCGCTCTGCACCCCCGATGCCGCCCTTCTCTGTGGCTCCCACCATGGATCTGGCCCTGATGGATGATCACCGGCCCTCTGACCTCCCACGTATGAAATGTATTAGCTTGGACAGGGTGAGGGAGCGGGACTTGAAAGACGGCAAGACACCACATTAGCACAGTAATCAAAGGCGCGCGCGCGCACACACACACACACACACACACACACACACACACACGCTAGCTTTCGATCCCAAGCCAATCCCAGCTCTGACACTTCTGACTGTGTGACCTTCAGCAAGTCCCTTAACCTCTCTGTACCTCCGTTTCCTTGTCCATAAAATGGGGATGTTGACAGTGCCTACCTCTGAGGGAAGATTAAGAGGATTATTACATGTGAAGTACTCAGAACAGAGCCAGACACAGAGAAGCGCCAAACACCAAATAAATCCTGATTCCCAATTAGGCACTGGGCTATTTCTGTCCTTCCTACATCAAAGCGGCTACAGGGTAAACCCTTTGCCAAGAGGGTGCCCACTTCTGAGAAGCTATAATCCCCACCTGGGCGTTCTGTAAGAAGTGGGGTGACGTGCGGTATGACACGAGGTGGCCGCCCGAGGAAGTGATCTGAACATCCTGCCTATTGATTTGCCTCCTCCTTTTCCCACTTGGAGAGAATTTACAATATTATCATCAACAGCCAACCAGGCCTCCGGGAGCTCATCCTTCATGACTCCCTACTTTTATCTCATCATTTATGGAAATACATGCAAATGAGGGATTTGAAAAAACACCAGCACAAAACAAATGAATTGTTGCTCAGATGCCAACATGTGCAGAATTCACAGATGGGCTCCTCCGAAAGGAAAAAACAAGGGAGGGGCTGGGGTCTCTGGGCGCGTGGGATACCTCTGGTGTTCTGCGCTGTCACGTGCCCATGACAGGCCCAGTATAGGGACGACTATGGTGGGGACCCCAGGTAATTGATGCTGAGGTGTAAGTACTAAACTTCTCCACCAATTTATTTAAATTTTGAGAAGGGTGTTTTGCTAAGTGACTTAGTCCACCCATGGCTGGATTTGAACACACACTCCTCCTGCCTCAGTCTCCTACAGTGCTGAGATTAGAAGCATATACCACCACGCTTGGTTACCACTTCTTTTTACAAATGGACTTTCTGGAAGTGACATAGGAGACTCTTGACCCTGGAAGGTTGGGAAGTGGAGGAGGGACCAAAAGATCCACTTATCCAAATAAATGATGTGCTCAGTCACTAGTTGGCTCCTGGCCAGGTGGCTAGCATGGGTGAAGTTACATGGAAGATCCCTCCTCCAGCAGAACAGAAGGAACTGCAGGATAAGAGCTCTTTTTGAGGCGGGGGTGACAGAAGAGATTAACATGTGATGGCCATTTCCCTTAGCCCAGCCACACCTTTCCTAAAGTGTTGCTAGGGGCACATTGCCTATACTCTTGAAACTTAGCAACGAGTTCGCTTTTATTTTATTTTGGGCCCAAGGATTTTCCATGGTAGAACCAGAAGCCTAATCCTACATCAAAAATGGCAAACAGACCACAGCTCACATCTAGACTCTGATCTGTGGAGAGTAATTGCCTCAAGTGCTTCATGGATTTAGAAGCTCAGAGGGAAAGATAGAGATCTATTAGTGATGTCTGGCACTGGTGTGGTGTGGGGAGGGGACTTTTGCTTGTCAAGGTCTCAGTCAGCCTGCAACCTCCTACCTGCCTCGATGTCTAAGGGGTGCGGTGCCAATTTCTTGTGCAATCCTCCTCCCAGCAGGAAAATGGTCAGAGCTCTCCTCTGCCTTGCTTTGGAGGACCAAGGTCTCCAGGGTAAACACAGCCGCCAATGGAGCCGGCCCTATTTATTCTGTGGGGTTGCATGGGACAGAGAAAAAACAGCTAAGGTGCCCATAACAGGATCGGTACCCTGGGGGTGGGTGAGCGAGCTCCAGGAATGCCACAGTCCAAGCGATGAAGAAGATTGCTCCCTCCTGAGTGGCGCTGAGTCTCTGGGACAGGCCATCTCCTCTATAAGATGTGAAAAGAAAAGGAAAGAGAGGGAAAAGGAGGAAAAAACAAAGGGGAAAAGGTAAGGGGAAGAAAAATGGAAGGAAGACAGGAGAAGGGGGCACAATGAGGAGGAGGGGAGGAAATAAAGGAAGGCTGAATTCAGAAACGGCACTTAGAGGGCAGGCTGGGTTTTCCATAAATGGCTGCGGCACTAGACCCCTCCCCACCTCTTTTTCCAGCCTGATTTCCTAGGTCTCCGAGTGTTGGGGTGGTGTGGCCTTGAGGTGAGCGAGGAACTCATGGTTGTGGTGGAGGTGACTTTACCTGTCCAAGTCAAAATTAAACTCTGGAGCTGGGGATGTAGCTCAGTGGCACCAAGCCAGCATGGCCAGCACCAAGATCCCGAGTTCAACCCTAGTGTGTCTGTGTGGGGGAGCACAGCACACACACTGGTTCTATGACCTGCATGGAATGTCCAAGCCTACCACGCAGCCATGGCAAGGCCTACCTGAAGAGGAATCAAAAAAGCTGTCCCTGCCCAAATCGCAGAACTATGACCAAAATAAATGACTCTAAGCCACTAAGCCTAGGGTGATTTGTCTCACAACCATAGGAAGCCGAAGGGCACAGAACCCACATTTCCTTTTCTGGGAAGACCACAAGTACTCCCTTGGCTCCTCTCAGGATCCGGGAAGAACCTGTGGTCACCTGATATCAGCGCTTGCGCGTTCCTCATGGGGAAGGAGCCGGTCAGACCATAGACGCTGCTGTTGAAGATGGTGGCAGAGCCACTGACGATGGCCATGCAGATGATGGTGACAGTAAAGAAGTCTCGGGTCCAGGAAGAAGTGTCCACCTTCACCAGCACGGTCATCACCACAAAGATGGACAATGTGACGCTCAGGGAGGCCAGGACGCGGACACGGACAGGAACCCTGGGGTAAGGATGCCAGAATTGATTAGATGCCCCCCTTCCTGCCTGTTCACAAGCTGTGCAGCCTGGACAGCGATGCTTCCTTCTCCGGGAACTGGGACGTGGGTGTGGGGGAGGGGCACGCATCAATGTGCACTCAGGCAGTCTTTAGCCTGTGCCCTGTGCCAAGCACTCTCCTCAGTGCTTTCTGTCTCCCTCCCTCCCTGGAGCCTCTATCTGACCCAAGCTCTCTCACGACTCACTGATGTGGAAAGGAAGCTGGAGTCAGAGAAGGCAATGAACTTGTCCAAGGTCACTCAGCCATGACTCCAGGGAACCCGCTCCTGTCTGTGCTCTTGGAATAAGGCTCTACTGCACCCTCTGGAATAAAGGATTCTGGGAGGCACAAGCTAATGTTGCCCAGGACCAAGGACCCCTGATGCCCCTTAATGCCGCCCCATATCCCATTCATCCCCTCCTCCCATGCTCCACCCACCCAGGGAGGAAGGCAGGAAGGAGATTCTCAGAGAAAGGGAACATTTTTATTCTAGGAGAGATAGCACCATCTCCAAGACTGTTTCAACCATCAGATTAGACTAATCTGGAAACTAGATTGGGTGTTTAGTTCATTTTCCTGCTAACCAATGTGTGTGTCAGGAGGGGGGTGCTAGCTGAGAGAAAAGCCAAATTAGAAACACACTGATTTTTCTGGATAAAGGAAGACGAACTTGATCTACGTATGGAAAGAGGTGTGAAATAAGGAGTGTGGACAGAAGAAAAGGTAGCCGCAAAGTGCTTTTGTGGCCCTGGGCCAAGCTGAGCCTCCTCAGACCCTGGGGGAGGGAGCCAGGGGCTGCCTTGGTTTTGTGAGGGGGAGAGAGAGCCTGGGGCCTGGGGAATCTGAGGGACCCGGAAGGGGACCCAGCTCTGGTCACAAGGTGCTTGTGCCGCACCCAGAAACTCCTGAATGACACAGATTCCCCGGGGTGTGAGGGACTCAGGATGGAGCTACTGAGGTGTGTCCACAGTGCTAAGTGCTCCTGAGAGGCCACACCAGGGGTACCTGGTGCTAGACTGGAAGGACCACGGGGCAGATGTGAGTACTCGCATCTCGGGAGACTGATGCAGCATTCCAGCTCCAGAAGAGACACGGCTGGGGCAGCAGAGAAAGGCACAGCCTCATTCAAGGGCCTCATCCACTCGAGCAGCCCGGGTCTCATACCATGGGGCGCCGAGCAGGAGGGATCTTGGTCAGCCAGCATCCCTGCCCCGGGAGTCTCCTCTATGCCAGCATGTCCCGGGGAGGTGTCAGCCATGTCCCTCATACCAGCCCAGCCTCTGATACTGCCATTAGAACTGGAAGGTGGGCACAGCGCCAATGCTTCTGGCCTCTGGATGGATCAGAGATCAACACAGGACCCCTCCAGGCCACTTGGTCTTCCCCAGGACTGACCCACAGAAGCAGGAGGGCAGCAGCTCTCCTGAGAGTAGTCCGCCAGGGGAGGCTGCACATGGGACACAGGCCCTGGGGACAGTGCAGGACGTCCCTTAGATCCAGTGATGCCTGAAGGCCAATCTGACTTTCGCTTTCAATTATAGAATGAGTTAAGTCTCCTTTTGTGTCTTTCCCGTCTGTTACCAAGCGAACAACCCATGATCACTAACAGAGACATACATCAGGGTTTCACACCCGGCACAACATTGCCAGACACTCTCCGGGATGCTGCTGTCTCCTGCCACATGCCCGTCCTCTTGCCACTGCACGAAGCACTGGTCCAGGAAGCAGGCTAGAGTAGACATGTGACTAACAGCTCCTAAGAGCAGCCTTCAACCACTGACAGGACAACTGGTGGGCAAACACCTGGCTCCCTCTTTTCTGGGCAGGCAGGTGCCCCAACCAGCTTCCCTAGATCCTGCAGGACTAGCACTGGGCAGCCTCTGTGGGTGTAAGGATAAGGGCCCCTTGCCTGGGTACTTTTCTTCCTCTCTCTCCCTTCTGTACTCTCTTCCCCTCCCACATCAGCTACTCTCATTTGTAGCCTACACTGTGGGAAGCTTCACACTAAGATACTCAATATGACTCCCTGCTAAGATCCTTTTCCAGGGTGTGCAGGGTCCTGGGGTTCTAGAGTGGCTACAGTGCGATGCCCTGGGTGAGGGCATTCAAGCCTTAGCCCTGATGTCCCAGGGGATCCTACATACTTGACCCCGTCACACAAGCATCCATGCTCCCGACACACCCCCAAGATCAGAGCCAGCAAGCACACGGCCTTGGGAGAGGAGAGGAGGGGAGGGCAGGGGAGGGGAGGAGAGAGGAGACTCTGCCCAGCTCTACTGCCAGCTTGCTGGGCGACCTCAGGCAAACAGTCAACTCTCTGGGCCTCCATCTCCTTCTGTATAAAAGGTAAGAGATCAGGCTAGAGAACATCAAGGTCGTCAACAACTGAGATTCCAAATCTGAAGAAATTCAAGTGAAGACAGAGGCTGGAAGAAGAACTCTAAAAAGTTTTAACCAGCTCCTTGGGCACCTGGCAAATATCTGTTATACTCACAAACTGACAAGCAGGAAACATCAGTAACGTGGGGCCATTTTTCCCACTGGCCCGCACGTCCTAGGTGCCATGTGGCTCCCACTGCCCACTGGGAGGTGACTAGTTGTTTGAATGGGAAGGTGGCTTTGGAGAAACCAGGAACTGCAATGCAAGCTGCCCCGTGCCCGGTACCCACAAGGCGCTCGGCTGCCGTCTCAGCAAAAAGGATGCTCTTGGGACTTGAGGGGAACATCTTGTGCTGGTGGTGGGGTTCTACCCTGGCATAGGCATGGCCAAGGTGACAGCTCTGGTCTATGACCCTCAGGCTGACCATGTCACCACAAGGATCCTGGGAGAGGGCTGCTGGTTGTACCCAGGCTGCTGTCCCCACCCCGTCGACAGCGAGGGCTCAGGGCCCCAGGGGACTGATTTCTTCATAAGTCTCCAAAATGTGAATTTTCCTCATGAGTATTTATGATGCTGCAGATTTAACATAATAAAACACTTGGCGATTATGGATGAGCCAGCCAGAGAGAGCTAGGGTACTCCGGGAGGGAGAGGAGGAGACACTTCAATCTCATGTTACATAAAAAATAGCTTCACCCCCAACCATCCTCCTGCAGCTGGAAACAGATGGAGGCCAGGAGCGGTTTCGCACACTGCTCTTGCTCGTCCCAGAGATCGAGCAAGGGCAGGCCCGGGGCGCCCTAGAGAAGGTCCTGGACAGGGCTGGGCCCGGGAGGGGCCTGCAAAGTCTAGATGTTCTGAACACAGGTGGGGGAGGGGATCATAGCTCACACAAATCCCAGCTCCACCCTCAATTGCTGTCACCTGGGGCCAGCATCTCTGCAAGCCTGTCTTCCTGTCACCAGGCAGTCACAGCTTCCTCCTGGCACGCTGCATGAGGGCTGAAATGAACTTGCACAGGACTGGACTGCAAAGAACTGCAAACTGTTTTCACTGTGATTGTCCTCTTGGTCCCTGAGTGGGCCTCACTGCCACCTCTGGACCTCCTGTCCACAGAGACAGCACCAGGGCAGATGCCAGCCCAGGCCATGTAGCCCTGGCCCTGCGGTCTTGGCACAACCCGACCTTCCCTGGGAAAATGGGATATGTCTGGGGCCTTCCTCATGAGTTGCCAGGTAGAGAAAGAGGGTAACCATGCCATGGTACCCTTGCTGTCATTCAGATGCCAACTCCCAGCTGGAGAGGACAGGAGCTTCCACCCATGTGAGCCTATCCTGTTCTAATGGGACAAACCTCCTGGTTTGTGCTCCTGGGGCCAAAAGCCAGTGGGCAGAGGGGACGATGAGTAGGCTCTAGGACAGGGTGCAGTATGAGGCCATGGCTTCCCCACCGCCAGGCCGCCCCTCTCCTCCTTCTGGTGGGTGCTGCTGGGGACCTTGCTCTGCTCTCTGGGCTGGTGGCCCTGCTCCTGGCACCATTCCTCCCCCTGCAAGGGTGGGGTCTGCAGGCTGTGCCCCCGAAGGACAGATGGTAACCCAGAGCCGGACAGGTGAAGGCCTTCAGCCCACTGGACACTCGCCTCTCTCTCTGAGGCTGCACTGTGGTTCTCAGAGGGAGACACTCTTGGACACACCTTCCTGGGAGGTATATATATGGCCCCTAGGAACTGAGTGGGCTTTGTGACAGCCTTGACCAGCTAAGTGCAGCAAGTGACACCATGTGACTTTGGACATTAGTTGCAAAACTATGAAGCTTCTCCCAGACCAGTTCCTGTCCAGCCACAGTCCAATCGTGTTACCCTGAGGTCCATGGGTGAGAGATGAGAGAGAGAAATATGCGTGGTTTCTGGTCCCAGCTGCTGATGGCAACTGTTCAAAGAATGCAAAGCCAGAGGTACCAGCTAAGTCTCACTGACTCACAGAACTTGCTATTACTATTGTTTCAACCCACTTTGCTTGGGGCCATATTACCCAATAGATTCAACAGCTCCATAGCATCCTGTTTAGAAAGATGGCTTTGTTCAGGCTTAGCATGCATGGGTACTGGTACCTCCCTCTTCCCTTCTACCCTCAGCAGGCATCACTAATCAATCCTAGCACATTCCCTGTGGCCAGACTTGCCTTACAATCCTGTTCAGCCAGAGCTCCTGGCAGTTTACAAAGTGATTAGGACTGAGTAAAACAGACCAGTGAACTGAAGTCTCAGTGGGTTGGAAGCAAGTGAAGTCCCTCTTATCACCCAGTGACAACTCCTGGGAAATAAAGTAGTTATAGCTACAGCCTTACAAATTCATATTGACAAAGGGGAGCAAGAGTCACACGTGGGGTCTATGGGCCGTATTGGTTGCAAATAATTCCTTTTTCCATGGTGTACCAAGAGGGGTCTGTCCCTACCCTTACCACCAAAACGTCTAAAGCTCCTACTACGAGGGGTGGATGTACCCACTAGTACTGCCAGCTGAGTCCTGGGTGGTGAGGTGACCCATGGCAGCCGAGAGACCAGAGTGGCAGGATGTTCCTGCTTACAGCTGTTCCCAGGATGCTTGTAAGACCAGCTCCCATAGGCCTTGTCCCCAGCCCCTCTGTGCCATCCACATGGAGTACCAGATAGGGCCTTGAAAGGAGAAAAGAGCCCCCTGTGTCCCCACTCTTCCAGCAGGCTGCATACTGGGTCACTGTGTGTCCGGAAGCTGAGAATCCAGCTCTTGACTGGGTCTCCACAGGCAATGACCTGACTCATGGGGACAGGCCTGAGCTGTCGCCCCCTTCTTGATGGCCCCCAAGAAAGCAGGAACAGAGCCATAGTGGGCAGAGGGAACCTGGGCCAGGGTGGCCTACCTGTTGACCAGCAGGAAGTTGGCCACGAGGCACAGCACAGAGGGCACGGTGGAGGCGATGGCAAGGTAGCTCTCAAAGTAGTTCTGGAAGCACAGAAGTAGGGAGGCTGCTGTGGTCATGCGGGGACAGAGGTGAAGTCCCTCTGCTGGGATGTCTCCCATTGTCCCCAGTCACCCAAGCCCACCTGGTCTCACCCCATCTCCAACCTAAAACTCAGTCACTCAATCAGAAGCCACTGATGTCAGTTAGGTTAACACTTAGCTGTGCAGAGTGCTGGGTCATAAGGAAAGAAGAGACACTGACTGTCCCCAGGGAGGTCCACACTCCCACCCAGGCTACCTGTCTGTCCATGAGCTAGGGCAATGGGCAGATCCTACATACATATGAAAGGAAAAGCTCTGTCCCCACTGCCTTCTTGATCCAGGGCCCAGATGCAGTATAACCCACCTGGGTTTTTCAGGACCTAGCCACATTCTCACATTTTCGGAACCAATGAGATAGTGCAGAAATACACAGGTCCAGGCTAGATGTGCTCCCCTGACATGAGGAAGCAGCTCTCAGACTGACCAGGATGACAAGAAAAGTTTTTTCCTGGCATCAGCTCCACAACATGATGAAGGATGTGGGGCCACAGAAGAGAGAGGGTCTTTCTGATCATAGCATGGCCCACCAGAGCTGAAGAGGCTGTGTGCAAACTAGACATGGACTCGGAGAACTGCCCATTCACAAGGATGGGTTGTACTATGTGTACACTATCCTTTAGTATACCTACCTGTCTTGAGTCCTTAGTACACCAGCCCTGGAGGGATTAGGAACATGGCTCAGTGCTCATGTATGAGCCCCAGGGTTCAAATCCCAGCACTGCAAAACAAGACAACCCACTGGAAAGGGGCTATCTTGGCTTTGGCTACTGAAGGTCAAACCATAAACCCCAGATGGGTAATGAGTACTAAGCTGCAATACGAGCTCGTGTGTATTGAGGATGCAAAGGATTTAAATAAATGCAAAGGTTTATACATTATACCATTTAACTCTAAACATGAAGCGAACAGAAAGACGCTGGGTAAGTTTTCCACTCTGGAAAGCTTAAGAAATTTAACTTAATGGAGGAAACATTTTGATGCCAAGTACAAGGAACAACACATGCAACTATATAATCAATAACCTTGTCAACTATACAATCACTAATGGACACAAAATGTGACTCTCAGCAGTTAAGAGTGTGCCATGTGCCACTGGGCATGTAAGATGAGGTGGGAAGGCCTCTAGCAGCTCAAACTCCTCAAGAATAGATGTGAGAATTCCCTGCTAGAGTTTGTTTTGTTTCCCCAGATCAGAGAGACCAATGAGTTCCAAAGGGGTCCAGGTAGAAGAGGGGCAAGAGGACCCACAGCCAGCCTTCATTCCAGCGGGGAATGGGCAGGTGTTTGAGGACAGGCCTCCAACCTTGAAGAGAGGGTCAGCTTCTCCATTCTAGGCAGGTTTGATTGCATCTAAGTGGCTAAGAAAGATATCATAAAGGGCCTCTCAGAGCCAAAAGCATGGACCTTTCCCAGCCCCTTTAAAAGGATGCAGAAGGTTTTGTGGCCTATGAAATCTGCACCCGAATATAAGGTTTCAGCAGCCTTGCAATTAAAATGATAATCGCAGCTGGTGCGGTGGTCCATCACCATGAGCCTTAGAAATGGTGTTCCGCCTCCAGTGCCCCATTGTGTTCACCCTGAGGGGCTCAGCAGAGCCGGGGCAGTCAGTCAGTTCCATCCCTGCACAGTGGCTGGGCCTTGGGAGGTGGGCGGAGTGGTGGAGAAGAAGCTAAATGAAGGGCTGCAGAGTGGGGGTCCTGGTGAGGACCCTCTATTCTGTGTTGCTCTATTGGTGGATGCTGAATGACTGTCACGTAGGCTGCGGAATCTCTTCCTTCCCAGAAGGCTCAGATTTCCCTGCATGTCTTAGGGATGGGGATTTTCCAGGTAACTGAATGTTCTGGTCTGTTAATAGGTAAGCAGAAGACCGTGTCTTTTAATGTTGGAAAGCTTTTTAAACACTGACTACTGAATAAAGACTCTGGGTCTGGTTCCATTGTCTGAGCCCAGTTCCCTGCTTGGACCTGGGGCTGCGCCATCATTCCTATGTGCATGGAAGGGAGCTGCACGGACTGGCAGCGCAGCCCTTTTTCCCTTATACTTCATCCTGATATAAAGATGTGGTGCTTCCGTCTGTAGGTGACGGTCAGCAGAATGAGGGGTGGTGGGCAGGTTCTTGTGGTGGCCCCATGACCCCTGCTGCCTGAGCTGCATGCATTTCCCTTGCAGAGTGTGGGCTTCCCACCAGGAAAATAAAGCAAAGGTAACAGGTGCCTTTCAGGGAGGAAGGGGGCCATATCCTAGAACCTCCTTGTGGTGAGTAAGGAACTGGGGGTGACAACTCAAGTGGCTGAGTAGCCTTCTACAAAAAACTGAAGCTCTCAGTTCTAAAACCACAAAGCACTGGATTCTGATAACACCTGAGTGAGCTTAGAAGTGACCCTTTGCCGGTGGCAACTTGGCTGTGACAGCAGCCCTGGTGAACACTGGGCAAGCAGCTTCCTGAGCAGAAGCCCCAGCCAAGCCCTGCCAGGGCTCCTGGCTCAGAGGAACTGCAGGGTAAGAGCATGTTATTTAAACCACTACATTAGCAGCATTTTGTCACATAGGATTCAGGTAGCTGGACTCCTATATCAGGGTCTTCTGAACACTGTAGCTTCCTGTTTTGCCTCATACCTGTCCCTCCATGAGGACAAGGACAGCTCATCATGGGCCTTGGCTCAGCTTCCTGGCAGGCATGGAGACCAATGCAGATGTCCACATGGAGAATGAAGGCCAAGCTTGCTGAGCACCCCAGCCCTTCGGTTTGGCTCTTATAAACCCTCTGTGGAAACAGATTTTTGCTAGTATGCACTGATGTAAAGAAACAGATGTGATTTATGTGCCACTGTGCTACTAAGTGTCTACTACATCCATGCATGGCTGGAGGACTGGCAGGAAAGGCTGCAGAATGCCAGGCAGCCTCCTCCTCCCCTAGGGTGCCAATGAGAGAGGAGCTCAGAGTCAGCATTCTGAACACTCCAAGGCAGAGTGGGCGAGGCCCACTCTGAGGACTAAGAATAATGTCTGTTCCTCGAGTCTGATCTGCCTCCCTGCCTTCCACTATTTCACCTGGTTCTCTGCACTCTGTAATTACCTGGGACTCAGGGGTGCTCAACACTCACCCTCCGGTAGCAGAGATCATCCTTGGCATCCACAAGGTGGCCCAAGTGGGGACATGGAAGCCCAGAGACCACTCCATTTGCTATTACCACAGCAGGTAGAATGAGGCAGAGCTAGACTGGACCTAACTGATCACATGGTAAGCCTGAGGCTGAGAGCTGTGCGTGCAGCCTGTACCAACATGCTACTCTAGATGAGGCTGCCATGGCTGGCTCTGTGATAGGACCACACAATGTCCTCGTTTTCTCCAGGGCCTAGACTCCATGCCTTCCTGGTAGTGAGCACTGGCCGGCTCCCAACCCATGCATGGGCCCATTCACACCAGCTGTGGTTCTCTCCATGAGGGGAGTGTCTTCCCAGCCGTGAAGTGCATGTGACCTTGCTCGGTCAGCAGGCCAGGAGTCCGACGTATCTCCACTCTGCCTGTAGGAGCAGACAGAACAGGGAAGTGTGCTAGCTCCCTGGCTCTTTTCTCAAAGCCCAGCCTGTTCTCCCAGGCATGTCCACCCTATGGATCTGAACAGTGCTAACAAGACAAAGAGAAAAGCCTCCAACTCTACCAGCCACTGGGAACAGGTGCACATGGTCGGTGGTAAGCAGAGACTGATTTAAAGAGGACAGTCAGGGCTGGGACACAGCTCAGTGGTAGAGGGCCTGTCTAGCATTTGTGAGGCCCTGGGTTTGGTCCCCCAGCATGGCAAAAAATAAATAAATAAATAAACACAAGATGCTGGGTAGCACTGGGCAGGCTTCCAGCTTCTCCCCTGACCCTGTAAGCCCTCACAAGGTCCCCAGGGGGTGGAGTTAGGATCAAAACTCAGCCCAGCGGGGCCAGCAGCTCCCAGACAGCAGTAGAGCCCCCTCTGGCTAGGGGATGATGCTACTTGATTCACTTGCGATGTTGATAAGGAAACTCATTTTCATCTGCTACATTCTGGCCCAGTGTGAGATCATCAGGGAAGGGGAGAGACGTTCTTTGACTGCAATTTTAAAACCAAGGTGAGTCTGCCAGCCAGATGTGCAGCCCATTTTCTGACGGGGAGCAATTCTTGCTCACCATCACGCTGAGGGTCCGTGCTAAGCAGCTCTTCTGGAAGAATCTGATTCTGGGCTCAGAGTCCAGGTAGAGAGGTTTCTCTGGGCAGGGAGGCCCTGAAATGAGCCCATTTAATCTCTGGCAGGCCCTAGTTAAGCTTCCTCTCCCCCAAACACCATTTGGGCACTCTCAAATAAGTGCAGCAAATTAGTTATGAGCCGCATCAGCCCCGGAGCCCACAATGCCACCAAGTGGCTCTGCCAGGCAGCTTTGTGCGGGCTCCCACTTCCCAAATGCACGGCGGAGGCAGCTGGGCTCCTGCGGGGCGAGAAAAAGCGATTCTAGCCTGGGGGTGGCAGCTCAAGGCAGCAGACCGTTACCTGGATCACAGGGGCATGAAATTAGCAGCAGCGAGCAGGCTAGAGCCAAGAATAGTTTGCCGATGCAAACTTGCTGCCTTCCAAGAGTGAAGGTCTGGGCTTGGATGTTGCGGGGTAGCGCCCTCATCCTGTGCCTGAGTACACACATCACTCCTGGGTGGGCAGAAAGGTGTGCAGAGGGTAGGGGCCCCCACGGGCGGGCTGGAGTCCTTTCCTTCAGTCCCAAGTAGGGATGGATGGGAATATAGCCAAGGGCACAAAGGGGCTGGGGCTCCCTGGGCAGGGATGGAGGGCTGCTATGACACCTCAACCCACAGAAGGTGGACAGGGGGAATGGGGTAGCCCAGCACCAAGGGCCACACAGGTACGCCTGGAAAGCTGCAGCCAGACAAAGCCACTGTCATCCTGAGGATGGGGAGCCTGATCAGACCTCTGCAGCATGATCTCTTGACCTTGACCTCTCAGGCCATCTCCAAGCCTGGGCTCCCTAAGAGCTGGGCCACCGCAACCCCCACTCTTCTTCAGACCTCCTGGAGGTAGCTGCCCCCAAGGTCCCTGTTAAGTGTTCAAGGCTCCTTCTCTCCTTTCCGTGAGATGGGTTTAGCCAGGTGTTGTGCACATGCTCATAGTCCAGCTGAGGCAGAAGGAACGCTTGAGTTGGGGGCCAGCTGGGCTACACAGGGAGTTCCAGGCCAGCCTGAACTACATAGTGAGCCCATCTCTAAAATAAAATTAAAAGATGGCTTTGTCCTCCAGCCTAAACTGACTTCCAGGAGGCTGCACTTACTGCCTGTACTTTCTTCTGCACTGCTGACTGCTCACAGCCACTCTATGGTCACCCACTGGCCTACAAGAAACGCACTCTGTACTGCTGCCAGCCATCACGCCCTCCCGCTTCCCTCCTCACCTGGAAGTGGAGGCTCTCTGCCTGCCGACACCTTCCCCACCCCACTGCCGCAGGGACACTCTCTCAGGGGTCCCCCCAGGCCTGCCTCATTCCTCCTGCTGCAGAAATCCCACACTACATCTTCCTTCTAAGGCGGGCTAAAGAGCCCCACCCCAAGTCCATCTAGAAATTCAGGATGTGACAAGACTGGAAACTGGGTTTTTGTAGATAAGAGTTGAGAGGTCAGTGGAGTGAATGGCCCTTAACCTAATGCCTTGGCTGAGGGAGGATCCCAAGACTGAGCCCAGTGTGGGTGACTTAGTGAGACCTTGTCTCAAAAATAAAAACTATGAAAAGGCCTGGGGATGCAGCTCAGTGTGAAGGTCTTGGGTTCAATTTCCACTGCCTGCCCCCAAAAGGGAGGAGGAATGGGAACACAAAAGGACACGCAAGAGGTCATATGAGGTTAGGGCAGAGGGCGAAGTGGCCCTGTTGAGGAGCACCAGGGACTCTTCCTAAAGCCTTATTTCCAGCCTTCCGGTCTGCCATCCTCATCCTGGTGGTCAAGATAAATGGATGCACCACCCGTCCAGCACCTCGCCCCCATCTTGCACCAGCCTGCCTGCCTGGCAGTCCTAATGGTCGCCTCTTCTCCGAAGCAGCCTCGCCTCCAGGGCCCCACCTCAGCACACTGTACCCTCCCCTTTACCCATCTGCAAGGCACTTAGGCAGCAGCCATGCAGTGGGGCATACCAGGCAATGTGTCAGCCCAGGATGATATTCCAAAGCCTCAGACTGCACACCGACACATGCCCACTGGCTGTGATGCTCTTCTGATCCCTCTTACTCTTCCGGTCCAGCCCTGACACACACCATGCACTCTTCACAACATTACTGCTGTTTCATCCTTCTACAAACGCAAATATACTGTTTCCGTATGCTCTAGGCCTGTGGGATTTGGCCCTAGTCTCTGTCTTTGTGGAACTGTCATCTAGTCAAGGGGACAGGTGGCAGATGCATATGCAGAGATAGTATATCTGGGAGGATACACATTACAAAGAAAAATCAACAAGGTAGACTCTTCTGTGACCGCTGAAGGACCACAAGTGTGGGAAAGAGCTGTAAGCAGGTGCCCATTCTAAGGATGGGCAAATCTCCAGGCCACAGCTGGCCACCACCTTGTGTAAATGCCACCTGCTTGTTCCTGTGCTGTGGCAGCTTTCACCCCTGGCAAGCCGAGCTGAGTGGATGCAGTAGCATCTGTGTGGCCCAGGGAGCCTGGAATATCCACTCTCTGGCCTCACAGGGTAAGTGCGCAGGACTGTCTGGTTTAACGTCATTCTTAAAGAAACAGCTCTGCGTCACCCAGCAAGAGTGAAGCACAGCCAGAAGCAGACACCAGCCCTCCAGAAGGCCAGGGTCTGTCCATCAGGCAGGTGAGAAGGGAATGTAGCATCCGGTCCTGCCCTGAGGGGCAAGTGGCTATGCACCCTCAGGCTGAATTTCGGTAGGCACAGCATAGCTCAGAAACACAGAGAGTTCAGAGATATGGGGGCCCACACACAGGTATCCCAAGATCCAGACAACATGATCTGAGGGTATCACTGTAGATGCCTGGCCACACTACCTTTCCTCTCGTGCCTGGTCTCTGCTATTGCGACTGGGGAAAGGAAGAAGGTCATCCAAGGACCTATCTGACCACTCTTGTCTCACCAGGTTAGCAGAGGACCCTGCACAGCAGTGTCACTGGTGGACAGCCAGGTACAAGAGACATGCCTGTGACATAGTGGTAATCAGGAAGTGACCTGAACCATCAAAGGTGCCTTTCACTAGCCACTAGGCACTGCCTTACCCCAAATACTGGCCACCACTGGGAGGCAGTTTCTTTTTGCAGGTGACATGGCAACTCTAGGCTGCTACAGACCTCAGGTGCACATGGGCACACACATACACACAACGGTCACAGCCCCAGGTGCCCACTATCATAAGACGCTGCACAGGTGGCCCATTTGGTAACAAAGGCACTCAGTATCTTGTGCAAAGACTCTGGCCTGGGGCTGGGGATTTAGCTCAGTGGTTCCAGAGCCTGGTGAAAAGTGTGGGGTGTGATCCTGGTAACACACAACAATGCTGGGTGTGGTGACTCATGCCCACCAGCAATCAGTACACTACATCATGCCTGTAATCTCATGCCTGTAATCTCAGCACTCAGAAGGCAGAGCTAGGAGGATTAGTGAGTTCGAGGCTGAGTTCAGGACCAGCCTGAACTACAAAGCAAGATCCTGTCTCAAAAAAACCCCCAAAAGACTCTGGCCTAGGTTCTGCTCTCTAGATGCTCATGATGCTCAATCATGTTAAAAGACACTGGAGCACTCTGGGCCTCGCCATCCTCTGATCTGTCCAGGTAATCACCTCTGGATGCTAAGGATGTGCGCAGGAAGAAACAAAATCGAAGTCAGAGAACCAGCGATCGATAGGCCCGGAGGGCCAGGGAACGTGGCATAGGCGGGGTGTGGGGGAGTGTGGGTTGGGGGGGTTGTGAGCACAGGAAGGGAAAAGAGGAAGAAAATTAGAGCAGTCAGGGCCACTGACGGGAGGCGGGACCGACAGCGTTTCAGGCTGGATTTTTTTCTTTCCCTCTGTAGGACACGCCGAGAGCTAAAAACAGCAGAAAAAGCCATCACAGGTGTATTTATCAGGAATGGCACGCTGGCTGGGGCTGCAGTCAGAATTAGAGGCTGGACAAGGGAATAAAGAAATTGACTCACTTTGGTTTTATTTTTTAAAAATGGTTTGGAGCAGTCACCCATGCCAGCCTAAATGACAGGCAGCTGGCAGGGAGGGAGGTGACTGCCCTCTGTGCTAGGCAGCCACCCATCCACCCACTCAGGTCCTGTGGCAAGAGGTTGGCTGCCCCTCCACCTACCTGATCCAAACCATCATTGCCGTTTACTTTTCTGGGGCAACAGCACTCAGGCAAAACCCCACCTTGCCACACTCTGATGGCTTGAGGGGCAGTGTAGTGTCACCGGTGTCATTCTTGGGAATTCTGCTCTAAAAAAGTGGACCATGCTGCATCTGTTCCATTTGGAGAGAGGCTGGAGTTGCACTCACACGGGCCCTGGGGGTACCATAGCCCCTCCATGTCTAGGATGCTCCCTGCCTCATAAGGAGCAGTTTGTGGTCCCCAAGGAAGACCACCCAGGAGATGCACCACAGGGTAGAGCTGAGGATCTGGATACTCGCCCTATGTCCTGCTGGGGGTCCAGGAAACCTCATGCAGATTGGGGGCTCCAAGGTTGCAGCCTTTGCTCTTGAGCAGCCACGTGACACCAGCAAGTCCCTTCTGGTCCCCACTTTCCACCTCTGCAGAATAAGATGGCTATGAGGCTGGCAACAGAAAGTGTGGTGTACTTTCCAAATCTCAGGTTGTAGCCCACAAAAGAGGGGCGAGAGATGAGCGGCAGCCCTGTTCGTAAAAGCCACATGGGACAAGGATAGAGTGTTTGAGTAGGGAACCTAGGGAGGGGGGTAAAGTAGTATCTCTTACTACTTTCTTTTCTTTGAGACAGGGTCTCACTTTGTAGTTCAGGCTGGCCCTGAGCTCACTATGTAGCTGAAGCGGGCCTCAAACTCATAGCAATCCTCCTGCCTCCGCTTCCTGAGTCCTGGGATTACAGGCATGAGCCACTGTGGTATGTGGTATGGATTGCTCGTGGCTATGAGTCACCACACCCCACATTGTTGTATGTGGTTACTGGAGATTGAACCTGGGCCCTTGCACTTGGAAGGCAGGCGCTGGAACCACTGAGCTAAATCCCCAGCACACTACTTTCTTTTCTTTTACTAAAGTTGCTACACCAACAGCCTTTCCAGGGTCCCTCTTCTCTGAGGGGGCACCTGAGACCTCCGTCCTCTCCCTAGACCCCCCTCCCTAGGTTCCCTACTCAAACACTCTATCCTTGTCCCATGTGGCTTTTACGAACAGGGCTGCCGCTCATCTCTCGCCCCTCTTTGACTACAATCAGAAAGAGGGTCTGTTTTTAATGTAGATACCTCTTCCTGAAATGGGTTTCGTTACAGACACGGAGGTCTTACCAGGTGCCTCATGGTTAGGAAATGTTTGAAGATGCAGATGTAGACATTAAAAGGACAACAGGGGCTCAGAGAGCCAGGTTTGAGTCCCAGATGTCATTTACTCTGTATGTGGGGGCAAAGGACCTACCTTTGTCTGGTCTTGGTTCTGTGCTCCATATCGGCATTAGATACTGATAACTTGGGGCTGTAGCGAGGACCAACAGAGACCCTAAAGGCAAAGCCTTGGGTATCTACTGTGGCAGAATAAACCCAGCTCAGTCAGTGAGGACTCTGTGCCCAGCTGTGAGGGCCAGGATGTGACCAGGAACCTGTGCAGTCCCTGCCAGCAGCAGCTGGGTGGTGCACGTGTTCCAAGCCTTTCTTCCCTTTCGACACTGAAGCACTGTTACAGGCATGAAGACCCAGGACACAGAGTCCTCTCCAAGCTACCCTGTAGGCAGGGGCACAGCCAGGACTTGAGTCCTGCTGCTGAATCTGGGCTCCTCCCTGCTAACCTGGGACCCTGGGGGACAGGACAAACACCAGTTCAGAGCTTTTATAAAATAAATGACTCAAAACTTAAAAACTCCAGCACGTGACCTCCATTCTCCGGTAGTGCCCAGAGAGGTTCCTGGGCTGTCCAGGGCCTCCCAGCAGTGGCCTCTCTCCCTGTGCACAGCTTCTGATGTCCTGGCTTTGTACCACCACTGGTGTAAGGATGCCCATCTGGAGGGCTGGTTAGGCCTATTGCTCCTCCGGGAAGTGGAAGGAAGAGGAGTGGGATACAGAATGCCCTCTAGTGCCCAGTCACAGTCATGTGGCTGCTCAGCCTCACATGAAGGGGGCATCTACCCAAGGAGGGCAAAGGACCCCAGGCCCTTACCCAGGACGCAGGCTTGGGGACAGTGCAGTCACGCTGAGGATGTCATCAAGTGGCACATCAAACCCTCCACCTAGGTCTGGAGCATCTCACGAGTACCTTCCACTCTGCTGAGACGAGACCAACCAACCCCTTGGACTTCCAGCACAGTGGCCACTCTCATTCACCCAGGCAGAGACTCGCCTCCACGACTGACTCGCACAGAAAGAAGCTCTTCGAGAAGCCCCAACCAAGTGTGTTAGGATGGAGCCAGAGCCTGCTGCCGGACTGCTGCCCCCCACCTAAATGGGGCAACTGGCGCAAAGCCCCTCCATCGGCTGTGTGGGAGCCCCCCAGAGAGCTTGGTCACACCTGTGCCCAGCTCTTCTCAGCCTGACCGTGTCAGAACCGGCTTTGAGGGCAAGTGGGGTTGTTTTTAAAAGCTCCCCAGGGGATGCCAGGGCTGAGAACACCAGGGGGAATGGAGAGGTCAGAACACACTGGTTACAAGCACAGGCTCTTCTCCAGCTCGGGCCAAATGTCTTCATGCTGTGTGCTAGCGAAGGGCCAGGGGTGCCTCACGCTCTCCATCTGGAAAGTGGGAGGCAACACTAATTCCTCAGAGCACCATGGCCATGAAGGGGGGCAGGTCACATGGTAGGTGGTGTGGGCTGTGAGGAGCAGGGACTTGGGAATGTTAGCAGATCACTGTCAAGACCTCTGATGACCCTTCTTCAGCTTCCTCTTCTCCGCATAGTTCATTCTGGTGACTATGAGCCCTTCCTCTCTGTATTGGAACGCTCACCCTTTGTCACAGAGACACATGTGCTAGCTGCCTCTTGCAGGGGCTGAGGGACTGAGCCAGAACCAGGGGCTGTGGGATACAGGGAGAAGCTGCTGGGTCAGGCCGACCTGACCTCCCTCCCTATGGCAGGAATCCACTTCCTGTCTATGCCCTTCCATCCTCAAAGGTCAGAAATCCTCTGGCCATGGCTACTGTGACCTGCGGAGCTGTGCCATCCCTGTCTCGGATTGGAGTGATGGGGCCTTGATCCAAGGCTGCGATAACCAGAGCCACAAACCCCTGTGATGTGCTGCTATGTGCTGGGCAGTGTGCCTGGTGGGCCAGGGGCACAGGGCTGTTAAGTTAGAGCTGTATGCTTGGCCCCCGCTGGGTCAACTGGGATCTGAAGCTGGTGCCTTACAGGGAGCCGTAGCCTGTGAGCTACAGCTGGCCACGCAGAGAGAACAGTAGCTTCTCTCAGAGCACAGCCCATGGCTGCGAGCTGAGAACTCATACACGGGGCTCTGGGGACTCGGCAAAAGCCCCCAGTTTACAGAGAGGAACACAGGATCCCTGGGCGGTGCCATCATCCTCCGGGCCGGCTCCCTGTCTCAGCCCCAGACAGCAGGAACAGCCTGCACAAGGCACTGGGGGGTGGGGGTGGGGCTCAGACAGAGAGCCAGGGTAGGGAGAGGCAAGGGACACTGTCAGTTTGGTGCACAGGCACCTGGGGTTACGGGCTGGAAGAGCAGGTCAGGACATGCTCCTCACTGCTGACAGGACAGTCCCCTCACACTGCTGAGTGTGACTGCCCAGGTCACTATCTACGCAATGCCATTCGAGTAAAATCCTCTGCATCCCTTCCTAGCTGTGTATCTCAGGCAGGTTACTTAACCTCTCTGAGCCTCAGGCTTGTTGTCTCCAAGAATAGGTTTCTTGCCTTTTAGGATTAAAGAAAGGAAATTGGTGTCACACCTCTGCCACCATGCTGGGCCCCAGAAATGGCAGTTGCTGCACTGTCTTTTGATATCACCTCTTCCTCCTTTATGCTTTAATGTTTTTGGACCTGGGCCAACAGTGTGGTGGCTTTATTTGAAGCCGTTATTCCAGAACACAGAGATGAGAGAGCCCAGCAAGAGGGTGCTTTCTAAACCACCCCCGAATCTCTTCTTGGCAGAAGAGAATGAGCCAGAGTGGGAGGTGACCTGGAAGTGACGTAATTTGGAATGCATGCGGCATGTGGCGTCCTGTTCAACATCCCTGCTGGGTCAGACTTTCCAATCAATGGTCTCCAGCCCAGCAAAATATTAAAAGGAAAGTATGGAAACAAACAAGTCGCCCCTGAGCCAATGGAGCTGCGGGTGGCAGCAGGAGACAGCCCCATTTGACTCCACGCTCCCTCCAGAGTGGCCCTCAGGACGCAGGGCTGAGCAGCACCGCATGCAGGGAAATCTGGAAGAGGGGAAGCACCAGGGAGGTGGGCGGCAGGCACGAGGAATGAGGCAAAGAAAAATGGCCTGCAAAATGCACAACGCCCAGCATGCTCGCTTCCCAGAGCTGGCCCATGAATCGAGGGGTGACAGGTCTCTCATCTCTGATGCCAAGAGCCAGGAGCTCCAGGCAGCCGCAGGTACTACATCCGCACCTGCCAGCACTTGGGAAGTGGCAATAAAGCATTGTGGCAGGGCCGGGAATGCTAAGTGCCTACAGCTGGGAGGATGGCCACGCGCACTCCTGGCAACGAGGGCAGCTCTGGGACCAGGCCGGCTGGCTCGTGCTCCTATGCAGCCTGCGCCCAAGGGCAGGGGCAACTGCAGGAGGCACACACAGCCTGGTCCATAGCTGGCTGACTAGACAGGCAGTGACCTTCTGCAGGAAGTCCAGTGGGGATCCCAACACCCAGACGCTTGAGTCACCAGTAATTAACAGAGTGGTAGAGCAGCCCAGCGAAGCAGCGTCTCTGCAAATCAGCGTGGGCAGGGAGTGATTGAGACTGTGGGTGAGGTCCTGAATGATCATGGGCATAATAATGCTTATAGAGCTGGGCATGGTGGCACACACCTGTAATTCCACCCCCCGGGAGGCTGTTGCAGCTCAAGGGTTGCCATGAGTTTGAGGATAAAGTTGTTAAGGCCAATCTGAACAACACTGTGAGACCTGGTCTCAAAAAAAAACACCCATAAAATGATGATGATGATGCTGTCTCAACAGCAGCTTATGACACGTGGCAGTGGACTCCACTATCCCAACAACCCTTATGGGTGGCTGTGGTGGAGCCCTTTAACAAGCTGGAAAGCGAGGCCACACAAGGCCACAGAGCCAGCGCTGAGATGGGCTGGATGTGCACCCAGAGGTTCCCCCTGGCTATGCCTCTCTCTAAGTCCAACAAGCCCATCAGTCCAGGAAACACAGGAGTCCAGACTGGGGGCTGGGTGGCGCTGGGCTCCCAACACTCCTGGCCCAAGGGCCATGCTGGAGTAGCAGGGGTTCAATCCTGGTGTTCTACTCCTAGGGAATCCTGGCCACACAAATGAGTCCAACCCCTGCCTTGGACTTTGGGGCCTCTGTGAATTCCCAAGATGGCAGAGGCCACCCAGGGTATCAGAACTGTATGGGCTTGTGGAATGTGGAGAAAGCAAAGTTTTACAAAATACCAATGTTTGTCTAGATGTGGTAGTGCATACCTGTAATCCCAGCATCCTGGGAGGCTGAGGCAAGGGCATCACAAATTCAAGCCTACCCTGGGCAACTTAGTGAGATGCTCCCTCAAAATGAAAAAGAAAAAGGGCTGGGGATAGAGCTCAGTGCAAAGGCCCTGGGTTTAATCTGCAACACCCATAAAAAAGAGACAGAAAGGAAACAAACCAGTTTTGCATCCTGAGCCTGGCCCTGCTCCTAGGCTGAACCCCCGCTGACCTTTGCAGAGTTGCATTCCATCTTTCTTCTATTGCAACCATCTTAAAGTTCTTGCAGTTCTAGTACGTCTCCAAACAACTTTCTCTTTTATTGCAAGTGGGCAGGTAAGGTGTGGGTGGCTCATTGCCACAACCAAACACAATCCAGACGCCTCTGCCAGACATTTGAGGTCCAGGCAGTGACCCTGACCATGTCTCTGTGGCCACCTGTCCCCCAGTACATGACGTGTACACAACCTTCTCTGCCACTGGTTCTGCCCCCTGGAAGGTCTCCCAATTGGGTGACATGCACCCAATTCAAGTCACAATGACCTCTCTGCTTGTCCCCAGGCTTCATTTCTCCCTGTTCTAGGTTTAGAGATGCTAAGTGTCCCCAAGGCTTCCTGTATTGAAATGTCCCTGCCTCAGGGGGTCAAGACGGGAAGCAGAATCCAGCTGTGGCACTCAGAGGGGGACCTTGGGAGTGACTAGGACTCAGTGGTGCCATTAGGGCAGAGTCTTACAGTAGAATTCCAGTGACTTCCTAAGATCAGACTCATACACACGCGCACCCTCTGTCTGACCAAGTGGTGCCATGCCACCTTGGGTTAGCAGCAGATGTCGCCTCTGACATGGCACCTCCAGAATCATAAGCCAAAATAAGCATCCTGTCATAGGTCACCCGTATGGTCATGGGTCACTATAGTACTGTGTTAATGGCAACAGAAAATATGCACAGACACTCTTGTCCCTAAGGACAGAACCTCTGATTCTGCAGCCCATGAATCCCTGGGATAAAATTACACTTACAGATTACACTTCTCAGCCTTCTCGGATGGAGCTAGGGTGGTTACATGCCTGTGTTTTGAGCAATGCAATGTAAATGGCAGTGATGTGTTATTTCTAGGAAGAGTTCTTTAAAATAACTGGCAGTTCCTCTTCTTACTGATGTAACGGCTGGAGCTCCTATTGCCCATTTTAGGCTATGAGGTGACCTTGGACATGAGGGTGACATGTGACGCAGTGACCATGTTTCTGACCCTGTAGAAGACTGTAGAGACTGAGGGCCACTTCTTCCACTCCAGACTTGAAACTCCAGTCTTGGCTTTGCCATACTGCTCTGCAGAGTGCCACTACTTGCTTCCTCCTCCCCAGGTATAGAGCAATATGAGGCTGGGCGGCGTCCACACCCATCCCCTGACACCTGACACATGGGTTTCACATGTGACACAAGCGGCTCTCAGGACCGTGGGCTGCTCTGCACAGATTCCCAGCACTTACCAGGATGTCGGAGTCCTCAGGGTTCCTCCTGGAGCCCGGGCTCGAGCAGTTGCGGAGCTTAAAGGCCCAGTACTCCTTGGCGGTGATGAAGAAGTTAAATGGCAGCAGGCCACCGATGCCCAGGCTGAAGAAGATGGCGTAGGCGGCATGGCAGCGGTCCTCGGGCCTCTGCAGGCCTGGCGGTGGGCGGTCCAGCTGCCCCCCGAGCAGCGCCTCCTGGTCGGCCTGAAGCGGGCTGCTGGCAGCTCTGTAGGTGGAGTTGGAGCTGTGATGCATGTTGTCCTGTGGGGCAATGGCCACTGCAGGGACAGAGAGACCCAGGCAGAGGTTAGCACACTCTGTGGCCGGCACAGCACAGCTGGGGACGTGCCTGTCCTACAGTGAAACTCTACCCACTGCTGGGTCACTGAAGCCTGAGGTAGAGGCATTGGGTTCAAGGAGCAGGAAGACAAAAATCAGACTTGGAGGAAAACAGGATGTCTGAAGCTTAAGTGGCCTATGAGGTCTCCTCAGCCAAGCAAGGGCAGGACGGGCAGCACACAAATATGGAACTGGGCAGTGTAAGACCCTGCAGCCCAGTCTTGGAGGGCAAATCTGGTCTAGGACATTCACCCTTCTACTGTCTGCAGCCAGAAGAAAAGAAAGCAGGACCCTGAGAGGCAAAGGATAATCTGTGAACCCTTTCTGACTATACGCCAAAAAAGTAAGGAGGACAGCACAGAGTACAACAACCATACAAAAGTATATCAGGATAGAACACACACACCCATACCCCTCTGATCTGTATAGGCAAAGACGATCTCTGGAAGGACATTAAAGACATTTCTTGAGACAAGGTCTCGATTTGTAATTCAGGCTGGCCCTGAGCTCAGCCTCAAACTTATATCACAGCAATCCTCCTGCCTCTGCCTCCCGAGTGTTGGGATTACAGGCATGAGCCACCACACCCGGCACTATGGTATGTGGTACTGGTTGCTGCTGGGTGTAGAGTCTCCACGCAACAGGCGCTGGAACCACTGAGCTAAATCCAAGGCCCTCTTTGGTTTTTTTTGAGACAAGGACTTGCTGTGCAGTGCAGGCTGGCCTTGAACTATGTATCCCAGGCTAGCCTTCATTAAGCTCATGGGGGTCCTCCTGCCTCAGCCTCCCAAGTGCTGTTACAGGCGTGCTCTTAAACCTGACAAGAGCCTAATGCACTGTTACAACTCTAAGACCCCTTTCTCAGATGAGGGATAGACAGCAACATACTGAAGTTTCACAGCAGAGTAGTCCGGAGCCTCCAGCAGGCTCCTCAACTTCTGGACAGACAGGCTGAGAACTTGACCCTGTGTCTGCCACCCAAGTCCAGATCTCCTTCCTGAAGGCCCGGCACTAGGGAGCTGTGACCAGAAGTGAAATGAACACTGCAGGCCTCTTTCTAAATGTCTGGGGCACCCGGCAGGGCTGAAGGACACTCAGGCCCAGAGCACCAGTCAGCAAGTCTATTTCAACTTGTTCCACCAAACTGAGTCTCCCTGGCTCAATCGACCAGCAATGACACTGACCAGACAGACTGTGCACACCCTGGCACACACCCGCGCACATGCACAGAATTAGTGTCAGAGAACAACAGGACTGCAAGAGGTGCAGATGTTCCAGCTGGGAGCGGCTGCAAGGCCCCAGAGCCAGGGACTGGGTCCCCACCAGGCAGGGACCCCCCCACCAGGGGGACCTCTCAGCTCCGGTGTCTATTTGTCAAGACCATTCAGCCTTGACCGAGCCTCTGAGGGAGCCGGGAATTTTCTCTATCCCGGGTCACAGGCCAGGGCACTGAAGTGAGCAGTCTTATTACTCTTTAAAAAGCTATCTGCTGGCTTTTGGATTAAAAAAACGAAAGACAAAGAAAGGTAAGGAAGGGCCCAAGCTCCCCAGGTGGCTAGCCTTGCCTGGCCTTGCTCCCTCCCTGGGGCAGCTCAGGCTGAGCACCCCACTGGCTGGGAAGCCTGCATGCAGGGTTCACCGAGGTTCCCGGCTCTGGCTTCTGGCGGAGGGAAGCTTAGCCTTGCCTTGATGTCCCCAGAGGAGAAGTTAAGCCACTAGACAGCAGCGGCCACAGAAGGATCGGCCCACGTCTAGAAACCACAGAGCCAGCCACCTCGGGATCCTCGGGGCTGCCCAGTCTACACTTGGGCCCTGGGTCGGGACGCTGAGGTCCAAACTTAGGGAGGCACAGGGCGGGAAGGGAGAGAAAGATCCGGAGAAGGGGCGCCACGCTGGAGGCTGAGATCTGCCGGGGAGCTGGGGAGCCCCGCAGGGCCCAGCCCGCACTTACTGTCGCTGCTCTGCCGCCACCGCCTCCGCTGCCTCCGGCAGAGACGCCACCGAGACTCAGGCTCCTCCGGTCCCAGGCCGGGCTCCTCCTCCCGCCCCGCCCCGCCCCGCGGCTCTTCCCGGTTCCGGCGGCTTTTGCTTCCGACCCTTCCGAGCTCCCGGGCGCCTCCTCCTGGTGCGGGATGAGCAGGCCCGCTGCGCACCGGAGGCCCTGTGTGCAGCCAGCTCGCCCCGTCCCCCCAACCCCCCCAACCCCACCCCGCGGTAAGCGTGGTCTCCTGAGCAAGACAGAAGTTTCCAGCAGGCCCAGACCTCGGAGCACAGTTGGTGGCAGTGGACTGGGCTAGCTTCACACCTGACCTTGGCCAGTATCCGCAGCCACAGTTGTGTGTGGATGGGGGTCAGTCCACACCCAGCGCTCCCGGGGCAGCAAACAGGGATGATGTGTTGGACCTCCAAACAATGTAGGGGAAATATAACCCCCACCCTGCTACATGTCCAGCGTGCCAAGTTCCTGTTCTCCAAAACTGAAGAATGAGTTCTAAAAACGGCAGACGTTAAGAGTAGGAGGAATTGGGCTGGGGATTTAGCTCAATGGTTCCGGCGCCTGTCATGCAAGCGCAAGGACAGGGGTTCGATCCCCGGTCACCACATACCTATACTGGGTGTGGAGACTCACGCCCAGCAGCAACCAGTACCACAGACCACAGTGCCGGGCGTGGTGGCTCACGCCTGTCATCCCAGCACTCGGGAGGCAGAGGCAGGAGGATTGCTGATGTGATTTAAGTCTGAGCTCAGGGCCAGCCTGAACCACAAAGTAAGACCCTGTCTCAAAAATCCTTAAAAAAAAAAAAAAGATTGGGGCCGGGGAGTTAGCTCAGTGGTTCCAGCGCCTGTCTTGCAAGCGCAAGGACCCGGGTTTGATTCCCCGGTAACCACATAACAATACTGGGTGTGGAGACCCACACCCAGCAGCAACCAGTACCACATACCACAGTGCCGGGCGTGGTGGCTCACGCCTGTAATCCCAGCACTCGGGAGGCAGAGGCAGGAGGATTGCTGTGATGTGAGTTTGAGGCTGAGCTCAG
>PVIR01006131.1:0-67900 GCA_004026965.1 Petromus typicus
GATTTTACTTCTCCTACTGTCGGCAGAGCATCTCTTCCTTATCAGACCAGATGTTCAAGTTTAGTTCCAAATAGATAGCCATAGAGTGACGGGAGGCACCGAAGCAAAGCTCTTTCCCCTTCCACAGAGGAGGTGAGGCCCACAGGGAATAATTAGTGAATGGCACTGGTTCAATTTAAAATACAACTAACTGCACCCTATGGGGCAGGTGATTACTGTGTGTGAGGGCTGTTTGGAGGGGAGAGACGGAATATTGGCTGAAGTAATCTTTCTGCCAACTGATCTACCCACCCACCTAAGTACTCACACCCCTAATCACCTATCCACCTAAGTGGCCATCTGCCTGTTCATCCTTCCAAGGGTCCTGGACAAACCTTCTGAGCTTTTTGTGTTGCAAATGGAGGTAAGAATTCTCCTCTGATCTTCTGAACTTGTCCAAAGGATCAGATGGACTTGAGCGGTACAAGGAATGCAGACCCTACACGGTGGATGTATTGTTCCTGTAGTCCGCCTCACTGTCCCGCGCCTGGCTCACCACTGCTCATACTAACCCTTTCAGTCTTGAGATTATTTTCAGACTATCTCTGCCTGCACCAATGACTGTACCCATCCACCAAAGGAAGACTTTTTTTTGGTCTTTGCTTTTTGGAACTGGGGATCCACTGGGACTTGTTTTTAAAGATCTCCTCCCACTGGAGAGTGGGACAGATTCCAGAGGAAGCTAGACGCAGCCAGCAGCCCCTTTCTGGTTTTTCTGATGACAGGCGCTGCCTCGTCTTTGCCTCCCAGAACCCAACAACACAGGAAAAACAAACAGGGGCAGGGCCCGGGCAGCAGCCTTCGGATCCTAAGTGCATTAATGGCCAGGCTGGTTGCAGGGAGACCGCAGACAGATGCCGGATGTGTTCGTTTTCCAATGTTAAGGTCTCAGAACCAGAAAGAATAAACCAGAATCTTTGAAATGAAGAGGCTAATTGTTCAGATGGGAAGATATTATTTACAGTAATGGGGGAATTAGGAAGGAGAGGGTAGAAAGAGCCAGGGTGGTTTGGCGCGGCCGCCTGGTCCAGCTCCCGATGGGACGAGGCAGCAGCCAGGTGCCATTAGTCCAAGCCCAGCCATTTTCTTTGAGGTCACCCATCTCACAAGGTCACCCTCTTCTGGGAAAGATGCTGTGAAACAGCAGAGGGCAACTGTTCACCCAAGGTTTTAGGAGAGACAGCGAGATCACCCCTGTAGCCACCATCAAATGTGGGGACCTGGAAGCCGGCTGTTCATGAAGGCCCATTTTAGCCCCTCTCCTGCCTGCCACTCAGCCTGTTCCTCCTCCGAAGGCCCCTGGACCTCCACGCCTGAACCGCCAAGCCCCTCTGTCATGCTGTGGGTCACCCTCCATCTGGAACATCGCCTTTGCCGGCTCCCCACCGGTGGCTGGCACAGGCTTGGTCACGCTGCTGGGCCCGGCCAGACTTGTGAACAGAGAATGAATTACACAAGCGCTTCGGGAGAGTACACAGAGGGGGATAGGATAATAATCAGCCACAGCCGCTCAGTGGAAGGAGCGCATAAAAAATGACTAACACGGCCTCTCGGGCCTCCACACCTCAGTCTCCCATTCATCTGCCTACTGGCTGGGTCTTGCCATCAAGAAATAAAGATGGAAATTGAGAATACACATTAGACATGCACCAAACTCTTAGATCTCAGATTGATTCTGGTTAGTCATTTGAGAATACTTAAAAAGTGTAGATCTTAGGGGAAAAAAAATCTGCCCTTTGAAGCAGAAAATGGTCCATTTGCAAATTAATGGTTGGGTGGGCCAAGAGACCCTCCTGGAAGGGTAAGGGATGGCTGGTGTCAATGCCCCAGGAAGGGAGGGAGAATGGCAGTGGGTGATAGTTATCCGACTGCTTCCTACTGCTACTCAAAGGCACTTCAACCTGGCAGACAGCGCAGGAAGTCCCTGAGAAGGCTACGTGGTGACTGTGTGGATGCTGCTGTTGGCCAGCAAGGATGAAATCAGAGGAAAGAGATCTTGCTGCGCCTCTCCGGACGGTGCCTATGAAGTGGGACACTGGAAAGCGGGGGCTATGGCAGGATGGGAAGCCTCCTAACCGCCTTACAGGCATGATCAAGACTCTGAGAATCAGAGGTTCTGTGCCTGAGCCAGGCCCTCTCCTCTGCGGTCCACTGGCCGCCCACCTCACAGGGTCTCTCTCAGGGAAAGTGCACACGAAACAACCCAAGTTTCCAGGAAAAGAAGCTGGATCGACTTCCCACCCATGCAGATGCAGGAAGCCTTTGGCTCCTGTCTGGGGCAGGGCTCCCTTCCTCCTCCCACTCCTGCTGATGTTCCTTACCACTGAACAACTTGCCTCTGGGTCAGTTTACACACGTCTCCCTCTTGGTCTTGCTGAAGCCTCACTTCCCACTTTCCTTCTGCTTTGGAGGCCAACAAGAAAAGCTGCACTCCCGCTGTGGGGGGTTAGCTCCTCTCTTCCCAAATGAGACTCCTGGAGGGTGAGCATTTGCCTTTCAGACACGTGTGCTGCTGGCGGCCTGCCGGGCCGGGGGAGTAGAGTGGGCTGTGCCCCCGTGATGAGATCAGACTGCGGAGAGGCCCTGTCTCTCCCTCTCTGCCTCCTGGGACTTCTCTCCTCAACTCCCTTTCCTTATAAAAGTGGAGGAAACAAAGACTTGAGCCATTACTCAGCTTGTAGAATAGCGAGGAGGCAGTGCTGGCTCAGCCAAAGAGGGAAGCGCTGGTGTCCCCACTGCACCCGGTGCCCTGCCCAGCCCACACCCACTCCAGCATGTCCCTTCCACAGAAGCTCTGCTGACAGGCAAGGGGGCTGTGACCGGCTGCCCCAGGGCGTGCACGTGCTGAGTGGAAGCGGCGGCGGCAGTCGTGTGTCCAGGCAGGTGACTCACTAGTGTGAGTGGGCTGTGAGCACGAGGCTCTGTCCCTGCAAGCCTTCAGGAGGAGGCTCTCGGCACCCCATACCCAGGGTCCTGCTCCGTCACTGCCTGCCATGAGGTGTCCCCAACATGGTATGTGCAGCAAGACATCAGTTCAACAAATGTTTAGTGCGTGTATTCTGAAGGTGTGGCCCTAAAATGGATGCTAAAAATGGAGAAGTTTCTGCTACTGTAGATAGGCCCAACAATACACACTCAAGTATATCCATGATGCTCTGTAAAACTAGCCTTTCATCTTTGCTTTGCTGCTTACTGTGTGCCTTGGCACCCCTTACTTCACTTCTTCCAGCCTCAATAATCTCATCTGTAAAATGGGTTACTGTGTGTACAGACTGATATGTAAAGTGCTAGACTAGAGTCTACTACACTGTTTATTTTCCAAGTTCCTGCTATGAAGTGCTGGCCACCTCTGAACCCCAGCACACTCGCCTGCCCTCCATACTCACACACAAGCACAGAACCCTGGTGAGGGGAGTGCGGGTCTACTCAAGCAGGAGCCCCTGGGCAGGTCTGGGGACATTGTAGCTGGCCGGTGAGGAGCTCTGTGGGAGACTTTGATGAACTCCTCAGAGAGGGAACTGCAGGAGGAGGCAGAGGGCATCGCCGCAAGTCCTTGGGGCACTGGACTCCATTTATAGTGAGGTCACTTATGAATATTAAATTCTTTGCTCCGGGCTCCAAAGATTCCCACCGCCTTGCTCTACCCAAGAGCCAAGGTCATGGCCACAATAAACGAAGCTGCTCTGCCCAGGAGTCTGTCTCTCTCTCTCTCTCACACACACACACACCCCTCTCTGTCTCTCTCTCTGTGTCTCTCTTTCTCATGCCGGGCATGCACACGCCAGGCAGAACCAGAGGTGGAAGGAAGTGGTGAAGGGCGGAGTGTCCTGGCAGCAACATTGGTATCTGTGTCTCTGGTCCGCTCTCACGGCGCGAGGCCCCAGCAGCTCGGGACTGACCTCCCCGTGAAGCCCCGCCCCCTACCCTCCCTAGCGAGGCTCTGACCCGCGCCCCGTGTGGACTTCAAGCACCGTTCCACTTGGGAGATGAAGCCAGCGTCCAGGAGAGGGCGCTGTTGGAGCATTCAGCGCGCGCGACGGCCTCTGGTGCCCGATCTTGGGCTTGCTGTAGGGTACGCTGCTGCTCAGGTGTGGGCAGAGGCAGGGGAGCATGCCACTGTAACTTTGGAGCGTTTGTTAAAATGCAGTGAGCCTGGGGATCCCTCAGGAACCTACCTTTTAACCAGTACTGTCGAGCAAGTTGGCTTATTTTGCCTCATGCTGAAGACAGGCTGAGGGGGGCTGGGTGTGAGATACAAGAGAAGGCGTTTTCACCTCCCCTTTGTGCCCTGCAAAGCCAGGACAGCCAGAGCCACACGGAGGGGCTCTCCGACCCAGGGGCTGGGTGCCTCAGCCCAGCAGGCATGATTCAAAGCCAGGAGGGCTGGTTTTCTCCCTTCTCCCTCCGGCAGGGAAATGGAGCCTGGAAGGGTTTACTGGTGTTTCCCAGGTGGAGTCCTCAGGGGAAGCTGGGGGCCTTCTGAGAAGTCTGGGGGTCTGGTAGTTGCTTGGCAAGCATCCAAAGGAGGTCTGTCACTGAGGGTTGTCACTTCTTGGGGCAGGGCTGCTGCCAGACAGCCCAGGGCTGAGTTACAAGGACAGTGATTAAGACGATTAAGCAAGGCAGAAGGCTGCTCACAGACAATGCTGTGGCCCAGGTGACTGGGGACGGGGCAGGAGGCCAGGCCGAAGGACGGGACAGGAGGGGCAGGCACACCATGAGAACTCAGAGGAAGGCAGCTCCTTCCACAGGAGAAAGGGGAGGGAGGGGTGAGTTGATTCATTTTGTGTCTCCCACAGAGCTTCCCCTGGGAAGCTGAAAGAGGGGAAAAGAGCCAAGAGGAAGCTGACACTGGGACGCGGCGGAGCAGCGCCTGTTCGCCTGCAGGCCTCTGTGTCTCTGTCAGCGGCACCACCTCACCCTCCTCCTCCGCATTATTATCCACCCTTTGAGTGTCTGCTGTATGCAGGCACCACATGGACACAGCTTTCATCCTCAGAGAAACCTTCAAGGCAGGTATTAATATCTCTGCTCTGCAGAAAGGGAAAGGGAGGCTCGGAGAGGCAAGGACCAGGATCCTGACCTCCAGCTTTGTCAGCGCCGTCCTCCCCTTGCTCGATGTGACCGGTCCTGAGAAGTTTCCACGGTGGCAGGCTTGCGGTGGCAGGGAGAGATCAGCCTATGCACTGAGGCCCTGGCTGGGTGGGCTGGGGTTGGGGAGAGGCTGCGAGTGCTGCCCCGTGGACCTTCCCTGTCCACAGCTCTGTGGGCCCGGGCTCGTGAGCAAGTCAGCGAGTCAGGTGGGCTCAGAGGCCCTTCCCCATCTTGTAATGTGCAGCTCCAGCCTCCAGAGTCCAGGGCACCCCTTGAGGGAGGAAGGACCCCCTTGAGGGTCCTCTCCTGGATGCTCTCTGGGAGGGGACACGGATAGACATGGAGAATTGAGAACCTCTGCTGCCCCAGGGTGTGGGCTACATACCTACTGCCAGGCTAAGTGAGGAAGGGCAGAGGAGCCTCGAGCTGCCCACTCCAAAGGTTCATGTCACAGTTCTGGCTCTGCCCCTTGTATGCCCTCAGCTCAGGTGGCTGACTTCCCTGGGGCAGCTGTGCCACCTATGATATGGTTCTTCTAAAGCACCTCACATAGTTCCTGACCCACAGCTTTTGGGAGCCTGTATTAGCTCAGACTCTTACAATCATTCAGACGATCACTCCTCCATCTCCTCTGGTTTCAGACCCTCATTCTCACCCTGTGTCTCTGTCCTCCAGCCCCTTTGCCTTTCTTCTCACCCAGACTGGGGGCTGAGTCTGCCGGCATTGGCCTGGGCCACTCCCCAGGAGGCCATGGCGTCAGTGCAGCCCTCTCTGTGTGTGAGCCCATGATCGGCGCAGCACAAGCTGCTTTCTCTTTCCCTCAAGAAGATTATGGGGAAAATGGAGAATCATGCAAGTCTGTGAGCGACCTCGATCCTTCCCTCAATCACTCATTCACAATTAAAAGTCCCTCACTGAACACCCAGCAGTGTGTTATCAGTGTGGAAGTCGGGACGTGCGAGAAAATCCTCTCATGTTATTAGAGCATGGAGGGGAAAGGCCGAGTCTCACAAAGGGCAGGGGCTTCCTAGGGTCGGGCTGATGAAATGGCACAACCCCCCACTGAAGCCAGCCCTGGGGCTTAGGGCTCACAGGCCTGGAACCCGCATCATTGGGGAGCCCACAGGCTTCTTGTCTTGACTATATAAGTCTCTCACAAGCTGATTTATGAAGGAGCTGTGTGCGTAATCTCACTGCTTCTTGTCCACAGCTCTTGATGGGCCCTAGAGTCAGTGTGGACCCCGCACAAGGAAGGAAAATGAGAGCTGGGACCAGAACCCCAGGCCTCCCTCGCACCTTCTTCTCCCTTTGGTCTGATGCCCCATGGCTGGAATGGAGCTCGTGGTGGGAGCACTTTCTGGGGATGCAGTGTGTGCTGAGGTCCTGGGCACTAGCAGAAGGCAGAGGAAGTCACCAGGCTCTGACCTGCCCCACCTGCAGTCCTGGCCTGGCTGAGCCTCTTATACCTATGTGGTGCCATGCTCCATTGCCTTCTCCTGCTCCTGGCTGTGTCCTGAGTCCTCTCGGCAGGGTGAGGCCAGCTAGGAGGGCTTTGATTACTGGCTGAGGATGGGGAGTGGTAGCCATCTCCACCCTTCTTGACCTGCACAGGTGCTGGGTCCCAGGGCTCTGGCATTTAGAAGGCTGGCAGGAACTGCCACAGCTGCCCTGACTGCCTTCAAGGGCACTGCCAGGAATAGATGCGGCTACCCTGCCGCCTGCATAGGTCTGGCAGCCTCTGAGTGCCCTGTCTCCAGACTGCACTTCCCAACGCCTGGTGCCCAGGGGTGGAAACCCAGCTTGCCACTTGGACCTGCATCTTCACAGTGCATTGTCACCTTCCCAGGACACAGCCCAGCAAACGGTTCCTGATCTATCTGGGGACAACAAGCTTTGGCCAATGGCCAGTCACCTAGATGCAGGGCCCCCAGTGGCTGGTGCCACGAAGGCCCTCACCAACCCCCAGCCAGGCCCATCAGGTGACAGAGCAGCATTCTTTTGCTTTGTGGCCAAGAAAGCACATCAGGGAGAGGAAGGACTTGCTGGAGTGGAGGTGGACCACTTGTCCACAGCCCCTTGTCCCTGTCCAAGAATCTAAGTGTCACTGGAATGAGCTGGCCCTGAGGCTGGAGGTCAGAGAAGTGAGACTGGTCCTGAGAGAAGAGGGGGCAGTGTCCTGAGTCACAGCAATGCAGGGCTTTCTTTGATGATCAAAGTGACCAGCACAGAAGATCATGACATGCAGGGCAAGGGAGTGGTGCCAGGGGAAAGGGATATGAGGGCACTGGAAGCTCAGTGCTGCCATGAGCCCTGGCTCTGTGATTCCAGGCTGCTGGGAGAACTGTCGCCATCCTGCGCTCTCCCTTGCAAGGGACACTGAGGAGTCCATGCCACCAGGTGGCAGGTCCTGATGCAGCACCTAGGAATCGAGAGCTATGGACAGAGTCCCTAGCCTCAGACAGCACATAGTCTAGTGGGTGGAGGCCAGCAGTCAACATGCCGACAAGGGCACAACTGGCTAAGTGGTGATGGAAAGGGCCAGGCTGAGAAACGGGCAAGTGAGGAAGCTTGAGAATAGGAAGGAAAGGAGAGAGAAGCAACTGGGAGGAGAGCTTTTCAGATGAGGCAACAGCAAGTGCAAAGGCCCAGAGGCAGCAGTGGGCTGGGCAGGCTGTGGAGAGGCAGCCAGCGGCCTGTGGAATGGAGTGAGTCTCGGGCTCATCCGCTCATTTCTCAGAACTCAGGAGTTCACAAAGAGCACAGTCTGCAGGTTCCTTGCTGAGACTTTGAGGGGCAGAGTGAGTAGGATTCCTTCCCTGAGTGAGGCCAGAGAGCTGAGGTAACTTTGCTAAAAGGTAAATAGCAACCCAAGTGTGGTTCAGAGGGACGGCAGCAGCTAGGACCTCAGATCTGAAACCTGAGGGTGCATCTCTCATTAGGGTCCAGGCCTTTACTCAGCCCACCACTACCTTCTGCGTGCTGTTCCTCTTCCACCTACAGGAAGCCCTGGGTGAGGACAGGGCACCCAAGTCCCTGGCATAAGGAGGATACCCAGCCCCAGAGAAGGGGTTGGGGGGAGCCAGCCCCACAGCAGGGGTGAGGGGGAGCCAGCCCCAGGAGTGTGGGCCTTTGGAGAAGGGACAGGCTGGCACAAGTAACAGAGAAAGGAGCAAAAGCTAGGAGTCCAGAGGGAGGATATGCGTGTGTGTGTGTGTGTATGTGCGTGCACACACACGTGTGTGTGTGCTGCATACATGTGTATTGGGAGGAAGAAGGGAGGGGCAAGGGGCACATGATGGCTGCAGAAAGTACATGCGTGGAAAGGAGAGAGAGCTGGCAGAGCTCTGCGCACGAGTCTGGAGTTTGTTCTTTCTCTCACTCATGTCTGCGTCTGCCTTGGGGGAATGTCTCCCCATCTCTCCTCCCTGCCTGTCCTTTTTCCCAGAAGGGAGAGGCCGGAAGGACTGCCGATTCCCTCCCTCACCTCCCCACCCCCTTTCCCTCCCCAGGTTTTCTCTCCCGCTCCTTATTCAAGGCAGATAAAGTACGCACAGCTGCTCCCAGCTGAAGCGGGCCTTAATTGCACCCCCGTTGCCATGGCGATCCCTGATGATCTCCGTGGCTGGAATGTTGCCCTCCGATCTCCCTGCTGGGGCCGCCAAGCAGCACAGCCTCGCTGGCCTCAGCGCTGACCCCTGGCACTTGCCTCACCTTGGCACCATACAGGACACCAGGGCTCCCCAAGTGCCTTCTTCATCGCTGCACAGGGCACCACTGACACTGGGCCTCCATACATCCCGCATTCAGTGTTCCGCAGGACCTTCCCGCGTCCAGTGTCATAGTGCAACGCTTACCCGAGGGACAAAACTCTGCTGTCATAACCTAAGGGCCTCTCCGGTTTCTGAGGGAAGGTGGGTCAGACAGCTGCACTCTGCCCCCACCTGTGGTTCTGCCACTAGTACCCACTGCAGAGGATGGGACTGTGGCTGTGGGAAGCTTCACAGGGCAGCCCTCATGTGGCACCGGGCATAGCTCCAGAGCCCCCAGTGCCAAGGGGCTGCAAAAGAGTACCCAGCAGTAGAAAACATTTGAAGGCAGGGTGGGCAGGTAGCAACCTCTGGGCACCTTGGGAGGAAGAGGACACTGAGGAAACCTCAGTGGACTAGGGGGTCCAGGAACGTAAGTGGAATAAAGGCAGTTGGGAATGTGGCGCGGGCTGTGCATTTCTGTGTATAGGCAAGAGTGTGTGCAAGTGTGTTTGTGTGTGGGGTGTATGACTGTGCACATACATGTTTCTCCATATTACTATATGTGTATCTGTAAATGGGTACCTTTCAGTGTAGGCCTATGTACGTGTGCAAGTATGTACAAGATGCAGGTGTGCAGACATGCATCTGTGTGCATGCATTTGTTCTGTGTGTGTGTGTATGCCTGGGTGTGCGCTTGGTCTGGCCCACATCCCTGCTATGCAGTCTCACCCGCAGGACCTTCGCTGGAATGTCTGCTGAGCCGCGCTGGAGTCTGTTCACAGCTCAGTGGCTCCTGACAGGGGTCTCGGGGAGGGCAGTTGTACTTAGTGCCCAGTCAGCATGCCCTGAGGAGCCGTCAGACACGAATGAGACAGCTCCGAGCAGCCCGAGAAGCCCTGCTCCCGGCTCTGCCCCTTGGGTTGCCCACTGCTCCCTCTGCTCAGCTCAAACCCCAGTCTTCCATTAAGTGGGGCCTGCGACAGACTGGGTTGCTCTTGTGCTGAAGCAGCTGGGCCTGCAGGGTCCCTTCTCCACTAAGCAGACGCGGAGGGGAGCCTGGGCTGGGGGTGCAGCCCGCCTGCCTCCTGTGCTGCCTCGCCTTCTTTGCATGAGGCAGGGCTCTGCCACCCTCTTGGGGCCTTCTCTGGGCAGCACATGCCGTCGGCTCAGATGCCAAGGGAAAGGTCTGTGGGCTGAGGAGTGAGGACTTTAGAGCTAAGCAGCTCTGGTCACTCCACTCTTGGTCAGCAAGGGCAGCCGCACCATTTCACGTCACGGTGATATAATAATAGCAGCAGAAGTAATGCCAACCACAGGAGGCCAAGTTGCCAGTGCGTGCCAGGTGCTGTAGGTAGAACTTCACCCCACTGAGCCATAGTCCCCTCACACCCTTCCGGCTAAAACTATCATCTTCACGCAGTGGACAGCACCTGCCCAGCCCCAGCTGCTCCATTCTTGGCCAGGCTCATAGGCCCCTGAGAGGAACCCAGAGGCCATGTCTGCCCACCCCAGGCTCTTAAGCAGTTTCCCCTTCCCTGGGCCCAGACTCCAGCACCTACTGACTCGGGGCAGGCTCTGCGTCTGAGGAGTTAACCCTGTCCCCATGTGCATGCTGTGGGAAGGATTCTGCCGCAGTCTGTGTCAGTGGCATCCTGCCACAGAAGCCCTGGCCCCACTATTTACACCCAGTCTCTAGGACACTGTTCACATTAGGAGACTCTACAGTATCTGCTAAACTGGTTTCTTACTTCCTCCATAGGCTTACGTCCAATGTGACCCCGATGTTTTCTTCTGCTCAACCTTGGAACGGCTCCAGAATTCAGTTCCTCTGCCTCCAAGCAGCCATGTCTCCGCCTGAAACCCAAATCCTGAACCAGGACCCTGTCCCTTCTATCCTTATAGCCCGAGGGAGTGTGAAACACTGGGTAGTTATGTCCCTACTGGGTGCCACAGTCTCCTCCAGCAGGTGGAACAATACTGCTCTGTCTTTCAGGCCACTCAAGGGTCTCTTAGGGAGGTGCCGACCCCATGTCCCCTCCAACTCCCCTCTAGTCTCTGAACAAATCTGGCTGCCTGGCCTCTGCCCTGGCTATTCCCTCCACTCGGAACACCTCCCTTCTCCTCTCTGCCAGTGGAAACAATATCCCTTTCATGACCTCCTGTGTTTGCCACGCCCTCTGAAGGCACATTTTCAGCTCATAAAGGCTTTGCTCTCTTTTTACAGAAGTAACTACATTATTCTGGATGCATGGCCACTGCCAAATGGACAGTGGAATACCAGCCATCAGGCAGCTCAGAGAAGAGAATCTGTGTGTCTGGTTCTCCTGCCCCAAGCTGTTGACATGTGAACCTTGAGTGGTTTCACAGAAGAAAGGTCATTTCAGGCAACAGGACTCTCTGGGCAATGGAAAGAGTTGCGTGTGGGGCAAACAGTGCTGTGACTTGCTGGGCCTGGGGCAATGGGCATCAACAGGGGGTAGGGTGTGGGTGACACAAAGGGCCTCAGTGCAGCCTGCGGTTGAAGGGTGGATGTCAGCCTAGGTACAGGAATAGTTTTATAAAGAGAGCATAACACGTGGTGGTGGCACACTCTGGGAGGCTGAAGCAGGAAGACTGTCAGCTTGAGTCCAGTTTGGGCAACTGAGCAAGACCTGGTCTCAAAATAAACAATAATAAAGGGGCTGGGAGCCTAGCTTAGTGATAAGGTGCTGGCATTAATTAGTACTGTGAGAGGGAGGAAGAAATGGAGAAAGGGAGAGATAGAGACAGAGAGAGAGAGAGAGAGAGAGAGAGAGAGAGAGAGGGAGAGCCAGAGGGTGGGAGTGATTGCCTATGAAAGCTTCTGTTCTATCTTTCTCCCAGTGAGAAAAAAGAGAATTCTAATAAACAGCTTATTTCCTCCCTAGGAATCATGACTTCCTCAAATCGGGAGCTGGTTTCTCCCCTTTCCTCCTCCTACCCGTCAGATCCACCCCAGAGCCTGAGCTCAGGCCACTCTCGGGCCTTGCCGGGACTTGGTCACTTTGCCCTTGGAAGGGAGCTCTCTAATGAGCCAGTCTGGCTCCCTCCCTGCTTCTGCCAGGCAGTGCTTCCCGCACATCTGTCTTTCCAGCCGGAAAACTTGCCTCCAGACAAACCGATCACATTTGGAAGGGGGATTTGCAATTCAGGCAAAAAATAACTGAAATGGCTTTGCAAAGATGTGTCCACTGGGAAGCGGATAAGCAGAGGAGAAAAGCAAATCATGCCCTTTTGCATGTCAACAGGTGGAATGTAGTTTCTCCTTGTCCCAAGGATGCAGGGAGGTGCCCAAGACACAGGACAGTAAACTTCCAGGGCCCACGCCAGCCGGCAGGGGGCTCAGTTCTACGGTATAGACCCTGTAACGTGGTAAAGTTCAACCCACTCAAATGTTCAGAGTCAAATGACCAGGCTCCTCTGGTGACCCACTCTTGGGTGGACCAGGACCAGGACCAGCCTTTGCTCATCTCCTTCCTGACCCATTGGACCTACATTAGAACAGTTGGTGCTCTGTGTCTCTTAGTCTCATTTGTACATCTTCTGACCTTCACTGCTATCAGCTCCTTGGAGTGGGCACGGGCATGTGGCTCCCCACAGCTGTGTTCATACCCCAGTAATAAGCAAGGCATTCTGCAAAATACATTGATTTGAATGATGGCTGCATCATGGATATCCATCAACATGGAGAGGACCGTCAGACATTAGGAACAAGAAAGAGAATAAGCCTGGAAAGGATACTTTACTCTCAACATCACGCTTTGTTTAATTAACTGTCTCCACTGGGGGCTGTTAAGACACTAAAAGATATTTTTTTGAAATTACATGGTTAACCTTGGGAATTAAGGAGTCAACTAACACATCGTTTCTACTTTACCGGGCTCAGGAAAATGCCTCTGGATGTGCTAAGGCCCCTAACGAGGAGTGCCGTCTCCAGCTGGCTAATGGCCCCTCCGTCCACGCAGCTGGTGGCTGCACTGAGAGGACACCGGCCCCCTTCTCCGGTGTCCGCTCTGCAAAGTCCTGTCCCAGCCCCTGGTGAGCGCGTTCTCTCAGAGATGCCCAGCATTTGCATTGCTAAGTGGCACTTTGGGAGAAAAAAAACCACATTTATATATATTTCTCTCCTCCACTCAAAATCTCTAGGCTTTTGAATATGAGAGCCTTTTATTTCCTTAAAACAGCAGCAGCTTTCATATGGGTTTTATAGATTTAAGACAGTGAGAAGTGGGAGGAGTGGAAGGGACGGCAGGTGGAGACTTCCTTAGTCTACCTGCTCACATCTTCCTGAGGAACAGCCGAGCCTGGTGCAGAGCATCCTCTACCCAGGCAAATGAATTCTCCCTTCTTTTGTCTTAAGGCTTGAGACTGAATGTGTCCAGAACATGCTTGGGAGTGAGCCTTTCCCTTTTCTTTGTCTTTCTCCCTCTTCTCTTTCCCCTCCTCTTTCATTCCCACCACGCTCGGTGTTACCTCACCTTCCTGGGGAAGCACAGCCCAGAACAGAGGGGAGAGCCCAAGGCTTGGGTGTGGGGGCAGGAAGGGACGTGCCCGAGCTCTCGCTGACCAGGCTTTCGATGAAGAGGAGGCAGCAGTGATGGAGCCCAGGGGAACCGGGGCAGCGGCCTCCTCTGCAGCTGCGGATTCCTAAAGTGCACAATTTTGGGTCAGGGATGATGTTGTCAGTTCACCACGGGGCTCTGTCCCAGGGAATGACAGGTCATAGACTCAAAGCTAGCAGAGACCCATGTTAGGGTCAAAGACGCTCCCCAGGGCTCTGTAGAAAGACACCTTAGAATCCTTCACCTTGGGGTCTACAGCCTCCTTCCTTTGGTGTCTGACTCAGCCAGCCGGGAAGCTCCTCCTTTTCCAGGGCAGACAGCTTGGCCTTTCCCTTCCATTCTGAGGCTTCTTCTCCTCTCTACTCTGAAACCACCTTACCGTGGTGCTCACGGAGGCATTTTGTTTGGGTGGACTGAGCCCTGAAAGGTAAGGCCTGCTTCTGCCGGCCGGGGGTCTGCTTCCTCTGGATGGCCTGAAGAGGGGCGGCCCTGAGTGAGCAGCTGGCCTCTTCCTGTCTGATCTACGCCTGTGCCTTTGACTGCATGGTCCTCCAGGGAACTTCAGAGAGCTCAGGGTCACTCCTTATCCATGGGCCTGCTGCCCCTAGGGTTTGTTTCTGTTGCCATTTCCAGGTGCCTCTCTTGAGTCAGACAAGGTGGGTCTTCTAAGCTGGGAAATCGAGATCCAGCCGATGACATGACACACAGCCATGAACAGAAGAGCCAGGATGATGCCTGTCTGGGAATTATTCCTGATGACCCACATATTCTCTGGGGTGCCAGCCCAGCAACTGTCTTCATCAGCCTAGAGGCATGGCCAGAGACTGAATCTCCAGCCCCAGAGCTGCATGTCTGGGAGTTGGGGCATCCTTTACTTGTCTTTGATGTCACTATGCCCTGTCCTCAGAGAACTGCAGCGTGAGCCTGGCCCCCAGATCTCTCTCCCAGGCTCCTCTGCTGGCCTGCAGATGCATCCCTCCTGGAGGAGTCTCATGGGGGAGGCCTTGTCCCATCTCAAAAAGACAGTGTGAACCAGAAGACCTAGCTGCTCTCAAAAGCGGAGTGTCTCCTGATGAACAGGAGGGCTTCTGAGCCACCAGCTTTCTTCCAGGGATAAGGAGGCTCCAGCTGGCTTCTGTTACCTCCAGATCCTGCCTGGCGCTCCCTCCAGCAGACAGCTCGCAGGAGGCATGTGCTGCCTCTTGGGTCATGGTGAAATGTAGCCAGCCTCCCTTCTCCTCTGAGTGGTCTTTAGAAGATGCACCAAGTCTACCTGAAACCCCTCTGGACAGTCACTCAGCTCTCTCTGGGGCCCTCACACTCTGAGACCCTGAAATGAGAGTTCCTGTGGGTCCCAGAACATGTGCTCAGTTTGGAGGGAGGGGGAGAAAGGCGCCTTCTACCAATCTACTTTCCAGGCAGCTGCTGTACAAATCTAGGGAGTTAATAGGAGCCATACAAAGCTTTTGATTTGCTTCAGAGATCAAAGGTCAGCCTGAATAACTCATTAATTAACCGAGCAAGGCTTCCTGCTATTGACAAGGTCTGGGAGATCAGCCCGGGAGCAGACCTCACATCCCACAGCTGAAGACCATTCCCAGCCCCTCCTCCCCTTGCTTTCTCCCGCTAGGCACTGGTCAGCTTGTTCTATCCTCTGATCCCAATTTCCCCAGGGAGCTCTGGCCTGGCAGGATTGTGAACCATGACCTTTTCTCTTTGAAGCCTGACCTGCAAGTTGTCTTCTTGTCCCGCACCCCTGCCCACTCGTTTCCAGCTCTCACTGGTATAATATCTGACGCTACAAGGATTCAGGAGCAATCTGGCTCCCACATACCTTCAAACACTGCTCTTCGATGTCTATCACCGGGGAGAGGATCTGAGGAGCTGATTCACACTGAGTGTCAGGCTGAGCGTGTGGGGAGAGTGGGTGGTGATTTCATTTTAACAAGGGTCATGCTTGGATTCTAACAGGCGTAAGCTCTGATGATGGGACCAGACACCAAAGACAGGCTAGACCGCAGGCTATTCTGGGCCACCAGGGGTCATGGAATGGGGTGGCTGCTTCCTGTGCAGTTGGTCTGGGCTGCCCAATCACTAGCCACGCTTCTCCCAGTAGGGCCCAGCTTCTTTCTCACTATTGTAAATGTCTGAGTACCTGCTTCAGCCACCTTCACACCCATCCCTGAAGTCACCTCTCTGCTCTCCAAGCACACTGAAACCTCCATCTCTGAGGCTTTCTTTTTCCTAACCACAGTGTACCACAAGGGGAGTTTTTTCCATGGAGGAAATTGTTTCATCCCAGTGTTGCAGAAGAGAAGCCCTGCTCTTACCTGTAAGTGTGCGTGGTGGAAGTGATGCTGCATGGATGCGTGCTCTGACTCCCAGGATGCTAGCTTATTTGTGGGGACGAAGACATAGAAGACCTTGTTCCATTTGGCAATCCCCTGCGGTCATGTGCAGTGCTCACGCTTCTGCCATTTGGAGAGCCTATTGCTGTTTGCTGAGCTGCTGTTTCTTGAGGGGTTGTCACTGGCTTTGGAACCCATGGTGTTTGTAGAGTGTGCTGTTCACAGAACAGAGCATCATGCACAGAGGTCATCACTACCTGCTAAGTTACTGCCCCTTGTAAAGCTGCTTGGAGCTTGCAAAGCCTGATATTGCTTACAGAATTTAGGAAGTTTTGCAGGACCCATCGCAGTTGGTGGAGCCTATTGTTTGCAGAGGCGCTCTTTGCTTGCAGCGTGCTTCTCTGGTTTCAGAGCCAGTTACTGTTTGTAGAATCAATCCATTGTCTTTTGCAGATGCTGCCTTTGTAGGTTGAGCTCATCAGTAGCCACAAAGCTTGTTGCTATGGCAGAACTTGGCTCTGTTCAAAATCTTCCTTTCTTGCAAAGCTACTCTTGGGTGGAGAACCTGCTGCTGTTTGCAAGTCTGTCATGCATGCAGGTTCATTTTTGAAGACAGAACATGAGGACCCTTTCTATACAACCTCTTTTGCGCAGACTTTCTGTCTGGGGATGACTGCTCAAAGTCACTGGGCCATACCATAGAGTTCTGAAGCATGTGCTTGCACTTAGGGTTTTGGGTTCTTTCCACAATGGTGGCTGAGTTCAGGTTTCACATCATTCCCTCTGGGATTAGTGTGTTTCCATGACACTGATTCTTTATTTAACTTGGTTTCTTCTGTAAAGCTAAGACCTCTGAGTTCTCTTCTCAAGCTAATAGTACACATAACCAACCTTCCTCCCCTCTCTACTCAGAGCTCCTGAGCTCATACTCAAGCACCTGGATTCTTTGCATCTTTGTTTCAGTAATCCTATCCCCTTCTGCCTACCTGTTATCCTCAGTATAGCTCCCTAGTGTTGTCGTGTCCGTAGTCATCTCTAGAATTCACAGACATAAAGGTGAATGAAGACTGGACAGGAGTTGGTGTCACATATGAGCCATAGTATCTTCAGCTGCCCTGCTTTGTTGGCCTTGTGAAGTCTGCTGTTCACAGTCTCCTGATGCTCAGCACTGTGGGAGTTGGCTGGATCTCAGTATTTCTGCATATTTTCCTTGCCAGTAGTACCAACTGGTATACCCCAGGTGTCCATCTCCAATACCACACCAAAGTAGGAATATTATGATAGGCAGACATAATCTTCTAAATACATATGTCCATGAAAGGCACCATTTGAATGGCATAGTTTGTAAAAGACGTTTCAGAAAACCAGAAGGAAGATAAAATAGCAATTTCCTGGTCGTTCTAACAACTTCACCGTTCAGATTCTGGATATGATTTGGTAGTATTGGCTAAGAGGGATGCAGTAGAAGCAGGTCAACCTGATGTTATGGGAAATTTGCTCAAGTTATCACCACTCCCCAAAGTTTGCCATGTCCGAACACAAGTGGTTCTGAATAGAGATCTTAATGCAAAGTGTTTATGTTCTCAGGCAGTCTGGGATGTAGACACTCAAATCAGGAGACAACCTTTCAGTTTACATTGGTTCACTGAGAAAAACTCCCAGGGGCACTTTTAAAACAGAACACACTTCCCTCTGCGGTCCAGCTTAGAAGGGGCTCTGCTCAGAGAGGGTCTTCACATTGCCCCCTTTCTTCCCCAGACATCCCTGGAGAATCTAGCTGAGGACTTGGGGATTTCCCCAGCTTTCTCTGCCTTTCTGCCTGCAGATGGCCAGAGGTTCAGCTTGAGCTGGAAGTGCATTCTTCCCCTTCCTAAAAACCCCATTTTCTGTCCTTTGTTCTTAGAAGAAATCAGGCTCTAGATATTCTCGCTGCTGGCTTTGTCCATGGGGCCTGAGGCAAGCGCTGCTGCTCAGGAGATAATTCAGAGTGCTAATGGCATACAGATGCATGCTAATTCATGTGCACACACACAAATTAGGCTGCAATTATCACAGGAACTATTTGCTAATGCTGGTTACCATTTGAACCATTACTCAGCATTGGTTACCACAGACGGCTGGTCAATATGGCTCAGCATGAGGCCTGCCTCTCAGCCAGCCTTGGAAACTAGCAGAAACTTGCAACATCAAGTAACATCCAGCAACAGCTGTGGGTTGATTCAAAGTAGGAGGTGTGTCTCCCAAGGTTTGCTGTGGGAATGGAATGAGCCTGCTGGAAAATGAAACTCAGAACCCACTGGGTGAGGAAAAGCCAGCAACAAATGCCATATAATGTGACATATTCTGTGTGTGGAGACCAAGACTATAAGGCAGACAGTGTGTCCATTCAACAGCTCTCTTCTGGCTGACTACCAAGGGGCTGGGGAGCCAGGGACTTGGGAGAAGGAAATTAGCTTGTAAGACAGAGGGCACTGCACAGAAGCAACTGGCTACCTACAGATGTGAAGGCAGATTTGCTTGCGGTCCAGGAGTTTATCATGTTCGGTGTAAGTGGCCAGTTTGGACTTGCTGCCTCTGCTGCCTTTGTCCTACGAAGAAGGTTTCCTAGGCCTTGCCTGTGCTCCTCTGAGGGAGGCCTTCCTGTCAAGCAGGCCATCTTTAGGTCTTTAGGCCCAGTCTGACTTCTTTGCTAATCTGTCCCCTGTGGACTCGCTGGGCCAGCTACTGCCTCCGGAGACGAGTGGATCCTCACTCACTGGGTGATACTGTAGCCAACAATGCTGTCCACGCTTCCACACTGGAGAGAAACAGAGGCCCCATGTGTGCCAGGAAAGAGGAATGGGATTGTAGGGAGATGTTTGCCAGGCCCATTAAGTAGAACGAAGCAGGGCAGTGTGCTAGATAGACAGATTTAACTTATCTCAGAATGAGGTGTGCAGTGAATAAGAACCAACTGAAATGCCTGAATTCTCTGTTGAGCCCTGGCTGAGCCTGCACTCCGGGGCTCATGCAGTGGAGAAGATCCAGCCCTTTTCCAGGACACATAAGAATCCATAATCATCCCTGGAGAACTTCCTCCTGAGACAGGGATCACATGAGACTCAGTGCTTCTGACAGCCTGGGTGACGTAATTTGCAGGTGCAAGTTGAAAATGCCAGAGCCACTAGTTCAAAAGTGACTAATAATTTCAACACAGTATTAATCAGAGCGTGAGCATTTCTGTGCAGGGAATTGGGGGGTGGTGCGCAGGTGACATGCTGACCCTGCATACAGAATGGAGCCCTTGCCAGCGCTAAGAGGTGCAGATACATTGGGGATCATGTTAGATTGTTCACAAAGACCTTTTTAAACCTCTTCTTTCATCAAGTCTCTGTAGAACCAACCCCATGATCTTGGAAAACGATTCTTCCCATGTTTCAGAGAGGATCCGCACCCCTAGGGAGATTAAAATTATCTTCTCCATAAGGTCCCAAGAGGAGTTAAAGGTGAAAGTGGAGAAGTAGTTTTTGGATTTGGACCAAGGGGTCCTGGCCAGTTCCCTTCCTTCCTGTGACCTCAGGACTCCAGTCCTGCAGAACCATGGTGCCAAACCCATTTGGGGCCTAGATATTTCCCTTGAGAGAGTTGGCCAGGGCAAAGACTCCTCCATGAAGGGCTCCCCACAAACCAGTGCTTCTTTACCTTTACAGGCAGTTTCCCAACCTGCACCTCCCCACCAGCCCAACCTACTGTGACATTTTACAGTCAGATTCCTACCTCCCAGCAGAGCCATCCAGGGCTCCTAATGAGGCCTCCCTTGGTTTATGTAAACGGGCTCTCCTGTCCCCTCCCCCATCACAGCCAGCACAGCTCACCTGCCATCCCTAGGCCTTTAGGTCCCTCCTCTTGACCTATAACTTGGGTAACCCTTCCTGACAGGCCCCCAGCCCTGTGGCATATTTACAGAAATGCCACTCAGCAGAACAACCCAAATCAAATGAACGTTAACGGGAAAAGCTGCTAGCTTCCAAATTAGCAGTGCATAATTAGTTTCATGCATAAACCTCTGGAAAGCACAGAGTGCAGATTGGTGAGAGAGACAATTAGTTTTTTCCGAGCATGAAGAGGAAGAGCAGAGAAGGGATGGGAGCAGGTGGGAGGGTGTGGCTGGAGAGGGGCCTAGGTTGCCTGCATTTGTATAGCTCGACTCCACGTACTGCCTCCTGTGGTGGGACCTTCTACTGCCTGCAGCCCTCTAGCTTCAGGCCCTTGAGGACTTCCATTCCTGCCTAGACCACTCTTACTGTGCTGATGGTAGAGAGCTCAGGCAGGCCCTTCCTGAAGGAAGCTGGTTGGGACTGCCTGGAGGGACACTTTGATTACACTGGGCCCTCAGGGAGATGCCTGAGCTGGGTTCAAGGCTGTCCCATGGCTCAGGAATCTGGGTCTCACCAGCTGCTTTGGGCCTAAGGGTGAGTTTTGCAGGCAGCCTGTCTGAGACTAGTCACCTTTGCATCCTGAGCTTCTGGCACCCAGATCAAAGCGACACCTTGCACATGAGGAGTGGAAAAGCCCCAACTGCAGTCTGCCTGGCTGATTAATGTGCAGCTTGTGCTACAGTGTCATCTCTAGACTTCCAACCTTAGCCTTCATTCCCCAGCAGCACTGTGTGCAGGAAGGCTGGGTGAGAAACCCCGCATGAGGCTGTGAAACACTTCCGGGGGTCAGGCAGGGGCTGGGCAGACAGGTCTTCAAGGGCCCTGCTTCTGTCCTCCAGATCCTCTGGACTGTGCCATGCCTGAGAGCCCCTGGTACTGCATGTGGCAGCTCTCTATACCTCCTCAGGCCTTCTTTCACTTTTTCCCTGATCAACTGAAGATGCAGAGACCTGCTTGCCCTTCTTCAGGCTGTGTGAGGATCAGTAGCATCAGAAAGTTAAAGGTTTTCCATGAACATGAGTGGAATTTTCATAACTGAGGTCCTTGGAAGGTGGCTAAGCTTGCCTTGACGCAGAACCAGCTGAGCCTGGAATGGCTGGTATCTCTCAGGGTGGGGTTCTGCTGGCTCTCCAGGCCTGGTCATGGGGGGCATCATGGTCTGCCCGAGGAGAACTTTTTACATTGTGGTAGGCAGTCTTTATTGCTTATTGTATATTATTTATTTAGCCTCAATTTATAACTACTTGATTGCCAGAAGATCTTAGTGCCATGGGGACAGAAATGTGCTGCCCAGTCCTCAATAAAGAATGCTTTCCCTGCCATAAATAAACAGAATATCCAATCAACTACCCATCAAATTGCCTGGCCCTGGCACAAACAGAAGGCCACTAATGAGACACAACACACATTAGCTTAATGCTCTACCAAGGGGAGTGAGCTGGCCTCTGAGTGCCAGCCTGGGCCGTGGTTGAGGACAGGAATGGGCAGCTGTCCATGTGGGCACTGGGGGAGGGCTCTCTGTTCAAGTCCTTTGGTGGCAACAGAGTGCCTGTGAGGAGCTGGAGCCTGTCTCCCTGGGGCTGCTGCTGCTGGTCCTCTTGGCTTCAGGACACAGGACTGGATGCAGATGTAAACTGGGTGCTATGGGATTCTCATGTCTGTGTAGGGAAATAACATTTATGATAGGCAACAGAATTCAGTGTGAGTTAGTGTACGAGCAAGAGGAGGTGGTGCACGCAGCCAGTGCTGTGGAAGGAAGGGTGTGAGGTGGAATAGTCAGGAAAGGCTGTGTGAAAGAGGAAGATGTGAGCTTCTTCAGGGTTGGGGTGCGATCAGATTAAGGCCATAAGCCAGGCATGGAGGGAGGGGCCCAGGGTGCTCATAGCAGAGAGATGGGAGCCCCAGGGCTGGGATTAGGGGTGTGAGATTTGTTTGGTAGCATCGGGAAGCCACACAGGGTCTGGGAGCTCTGGAAAGGTCAGAGAACTAGAACTGAAGGCCACATTCCTTCCTCGGCTTGCCTCTTTTCTGTTCCAAGGCTGCCTGGGACAGACTCACTTCTGCTTTTTCTGCCTGCTCTTTGTCATCTTCAACTGCTGAAAGCCAAGCCTGAGACAGCCCCCTCCCGAGCAGAACCAAGCTCCCCAAAGATGAGAGGAATGTGTTGCAGGCCACAGGGCTGAGACACTTGGAGGAAGTAGAAGAGGAGGAAGAAGGAATAAACACCCATCACATTAATAAGAGTTTGGGAGAAGTGAGAGGCTGACGCCAGGAGTCTCCAGATGGTGTTTAGTGAAATGGCAGTTTGATGCTTAAGAGGAAAAATGGAACTGTGGTGTGCTGGGAGCTTCAGTCTTACGGGGTGGGGAATGTGGGCACAGAGAGCCGACCCGAGGCCTGCACTGACACAAGCCTGAATAGATCTGTCTCTGGTCTCTACCGAGAAGGCAAACTACCTCCAGCCTGTCCAGTCAGGGGTCCCCACAAAGCATATCTGGTCCCCAGGTTCAGGATCTCCTCACCCACTCTCCTGCACATTCCAACAGTCGCAGCTACTAAGAACTTCTCAGGCCAGTCGTGGTGCCAGTACTGAGTCCCTGTGGTGGGTAGGACCATGCCTTGCCCTTAGAGACTACACATTTTAGGGAAGGGACAGGCAGCCAAGTCTTGCTCAATCTGGCCTTCTTTGGTTGACATAGGACACAGATGAGTACGGAAAGGATGTCCTTCCTACCTGGCCTTTTCCAGGTGGTAAAGGCTTTCTACAAATGCAGATGCTAACCTAGCCATGGCCTGGCTAAAAGAGCGTGGGGTACAGAAGTGTCCGTGTGGGGACATTAGGAGCATGTGCCCTTCCTGGGTCCTGGTGTCAGCAGAAGTAATGGAGAGCAACTCGACTCACCCATCGTGAGATGGTGGGGTGAAGACCTGCAGCAGGGCTCGGACGGCACCTGTGGCTGATAGGATGTCAGGCAAGTGCGTTCAGCAGAAAGGCAGAGACCTGGACTACCACCTAACCCTACTCCTCTGCCCATATTTACTGTCATCAAGGGGCACCAGAAAGCTACTCTGGCTGGGTATGGTGGCACATATCTGTAGTCTAGCACTCTCAGAGGCTGAGGCAGGAATGCAAGTTCAAGCCCACCTGTGCAACTTAGCAAGATCCTATCTTAAGTTTAAAAAGGGATGGATAGGGATGTAACTCAGTGTGAAAGGCCTGGGTTCAATTTCCCATTACAGAAAAAAGAAAGAGAAAGAAAGAAAGATAAAAAGAAAGAGAGAAAGCAAGCAAGTTTTCCTGGATAAAACATTTTGTCACACCTCTATCCGACTGTGCCATGAGGACCTCTCCCCCTTGGTTAGGTAGAACGCTCCTAATATCCGTCCTTGTTCCTTAGGGACTTCCTCTGCTCTCACAATGGGGGAGGCACCTGGGGTCCACAGGGCTTGGGAGGTCTAGGGCAGGAGGACCCAGGGGGTGGGAGGCCATTTGTGCCAAGTGGGGCGACAGGGAACTTTGGGCAGAGCTAGGAGGGTGGCAGCTTTATCACCAGAGAGCCATGTGCCTGGGACTGTCAGTCAGGTAGAGTCCTCAGGCCACTAAGGACTGGGTTGGGGACGGCAAGGCCAGGACATGTCAGTGGAGCCTGTGAGGGAGCAGGTGGGGCGGGGGCAAATAAAGGAGGGTGAGAAGGAAGGAGTCAAGGAGGGGCTCCAGGCTCGGCAGCTACTCTGCTCCGATTCCCCCCAAGTCGCACAGCTGCCAGGGTTCAGACAGATGCCGTGATTAGCATTTTAATGCATTTCAGAGGACCTTGTCCAAACAGCTCTGGAAATCAGAAATCAGGAGTTCATCTCCAGCTGTCCCTACACTGCCACATTCGGTTTCGATTCCAGCCAAGCTGAGGAAGAGTGTGTGTGTGCCTGTGTGTCTGAACGCCCATGGCGGGTGTGTGAGATATTTGTGAGGATATGCCCCCTCATGCGTGTTTAGGTATGTCTATGCCTCCATAATGCATATGTAGCTCTGTGCACACATCTACATCACACACCCTAGTCTGTATGTGTACTTGCATGTGCGTGCTGTGAATGATAGGCATGCGCATTTAGATAGCCATGTCTGTCTACATAGGTTTCACACGTGTGCATACTCTGCACATGCTTTCTGCAAGTACAGTTTCATTCTGGCTCATCCCTGTGGAGAGCAGTCCGGAGAAGGTACACCCCATACTGCTTGGAAATAGTCAGTACTGTGTGACTTGGGCTGTCAGGGCATCTGGGCCTCAGTTACAGGGAAAACCTTTCAAAAGTGGCTTTGGTTGCTTGGCATGTCCATGCTTCAAACAGGGTTTCAGGCAATGTGGCACTTCTGGAGTCACAGTTTCGGTCCCCTCCAACAGTACTGGTATCCTAGGTGAAGATGTCCAACAGTGTTGGTATCCTAGGTAGATCCTTACAAGGTTTCCTAGAGCCCCAGATGGAGAATGGAAAAGTTAAGGAAATGGAAGTCCAGAGCCCCTCGTGAGGACTGTGTGTGATGGGATGCCTGTGTGCCCTCTACTTGCCTTCAAGGTTCTTGTCTTGTTGCCCTGAAGGTCCACACACTACATCTGACAAGGATGCTGGATTCCATCAACCTTTACCTCACTTTGGATGGGAAGATTACTCCTCCTTCCCTAGTCAGTCTCCCTGAACCTACTACCAGAGGTGCAGCCCTCCTGGGAACATCTTCCCAGACCAAGGACAGTGGGACCATTACTTTTCTTCCTTAATGGATGGTATTAGTTACCTGTGCAAGACAATGCCAGCTTTAGGGAGTCAGGCAACTCTTCTAGATCTTTAGGGTCAATTAAAACTCCAGATTGGTAACTCCTGCCAGACCAGCTCAGCTCTCATGCATTTATGGCAGAGGTATCTTCATGTCTTCTCATGGGGGCCCCAGCGTGGCTGTCTACTCAACCTGGACGGCACTGACAGTGATACGGAGTTGGGGGTACCCAGCCCCCACAGGGGGGCAGGGAACTGGGAAGCAGGAGATAGTTCCTTGTGAAATTTGTTTAATGTAAATACATCCTCTATTTATCTTCGGCTGTTAATAAATTCATGCATTATTAGAAAATCCCTCATACCGGCAGACCTGCTGTGTTAGATCAGCTCGTTTTAAGAGATTTCCTGTTGGCAGGATTCAAAGCCCACACCTGCAGCCGGCCCAGGCACAAGGATTTAACTAAACGCCACAGATAATTAGATCAGTTAACCTCGCAAATTAAAACAAGCACATCACATTAGCTCAGTTTATCCTAAAAGAAAATATTAAGTTCTCCCAGATAAACCATTTAATAAGAACAAAGAAGACAGCACATACTGTCTTCCTAAATTCTGGGGGCAGGAGCCAGGAAGAGTCAAAAAGTGGTCAGCTAGTGGGTTCGCCCCTTCAGCTGGTGGATTAGAGACAGATGGGGTTCTTGCCCAGTGATCTACGAGGAGGAGGAAGTGTTCCCAGAATGCCCATCTGCAGAGGGTGTGGGCAGAAGCACATAGCAAGGACAAAGCCACTCGGGGTCTGAGGGTATCAAGGGTGTCAGCGGGATCTGGCCCACTCTGTCATCTCCCAGGGCAGGACAGTCCCCAATAAATATCCGGAGAGTTATCGTGTTAGAGATGGCTTATGCCTATGAGGGACAATTTACCGGGGGTCTATGATCCCCCATGTGTGGCCACATGCTGAATATTGCCATGCTGAATATTGACAGAGGTGTTGGAGGGCTCTGTGAATTTCAAACCCATCAAGTCAGAAGAGTTAAGGGTATATCGGGCCTTAGGAAGATTTGGCCTTTGTGAGATTAATGGTGGGAAAAAATTTTTGGTCATCATATAAGTAGTGTAAACAAACTACTATCTTCAAGAACATGATATCTACCCAAGAGGATGGTGTTTGTAGCGGCTTCCTAGTACTCAGGGTCACACCGTCAGCGTGTTAATTACACATACTTTGTATCTGTTCATTAAAGCAGGCTTGGCAAGACATTAACTTGGAAACACTATTGGATTGTCTGCTCCGAAGTCGTAAAACTGCGCTGAGCACACCCCTTAATATGGATGCTAATGGAAATGGTGTCCTCCCCAGCACTTCCGAATTATGACAGGTTTCCTTAATTTGTCAATCATGAAGCCTCTTTGTGATAAAGGGTGCATTACATACAAGCAGAGACCCAAATGTGGAATCTCAGCAGAGCTGTCTGTGCCCAGTTTCTGGACTGTCACAGGCTATACGCACTACGCTGGGGATTGTGGTGATGGTACAGCCCCTTTCTGCTCTCCTTTTTGGAGGTGCCCTGACCCTCAAGAAGGTAACACTGGCAGACAAGAATCCTCTTCACAGTCTAAGCTCTTCTAGTCTAAAAGGAGGAACCGGTGTTTAGTGATAGCACTGGACAGAGAGGGTGGGAGGAATGTGGAACACCCAGGGCTTCCAGAGATGGAGAAACACTAAGTCATCTGGGGACACATAAAGCACAGGAGCCCTAGGCCAACTCCGAACTCTGCTCTGACTTCATATGTGGGGTAGGGGCAGACTGAGCCAGTGTCTTTCTTTGCGCTTAACACCAATCTCAACGTTAAATAAGTGTGGTGGGCAGTAGTTTAGGAACCTCACCAGCACTGCGCAGACTGCCCTGCGCTGACTTTGTCCTCCTCTCCAAGGAGTCAGGGAAACGTCAATGTCAAGTTCCCTCATGGGCTTCGAGACCTGGAGGAAGCCAAGATCCCCCCAGCAAGGCTCACCCGGTACCAGGTACACACCCAGCCCTCCACCCAGGAACCCTCACCAGGTGCACACCCCACCTGGCCAGGTGTGCCAGGTGCACTGAATCTGTCCACTGTGGCTGTGCCTTGCAAAGGAACCCCAGGGGGCTCTCTAGTACTCTAGATCCATTTCAGAAGTGACTTCCCTCCTGCAAGCTCTCACTGGTCTGTCATGGGCCACCTACACATGCTGCACACAGCAGTGTGGGGTCACTTTCCTCCTCAGGAAGCATCAGTAACTCCTAAGTTCTCAAAACAGTGGCCCCGACTTGGGTCTGCAGCCCCTTTCTGAGTAAGTCCCAGAGTCTTCTTCCCACAGCCTTTCCTCCCTCCCTGATCTGTGCTCATGCTGCCCCTTCCCTGCGCCATCTCCAGTTGCTGTCATCACTACCTGTTGCACATCCTCCAAGGGAAGCACCTTGGTGCCCAGCTCTCCGGGATGAAGGGAGGCGTGTGGAGCCCAGTGCAGTGCAGCTTGGGAAGACACTCTGCATACTCACCCCACACAGCACAGCTCCCCAACCTGCAAGCCCCACCCTCCAGCCAGAAACTCCACCCACTGTCCTGTAATCGCCCAGCATGTACACCTCTTCTCCTCAGCAGGAGGGGAGCCCCGAGCGGGACAGGGTCTTCACTCTCTCCTTGCTTCCACCTGCCAAGCAACACCTAGCAGAGAGCTGTGCTCCTGGTGGGTGCTCAGGAAGCACTTACCGAACTGAATTAAAAACCTTCTCCCAGGCTCTGAGCGGTGCCAGCTGTCGGATGCCAGCTGTCAGGATTCTGGGGAGAAGTTGAATGCTTCTTCACTCAGACCCTCCATCCCCTGCCTCAAGGGTTTCCAGGACACACACACTGTGCAGGTCCCAGGGCCTGGTCACCGGCTGGGACTTTTAATCTTTTGGGATTCTCCTGGGCAGCTTCCAGGATGTTATCCCTTAATAGGCCGAGAGGTGGAAACAAGGTTTCACGTGGGGTTCGCAGAACCATGGGGGTAAGTGTACTCATCAGTTCTCCCAGGGAGGGAAGCAGGTGGACCTGAATTCATCCGGCCTTGGCAGCAATAGGTCCAGGGGCCTCTAGACTCCTCCAGCTGTTCCCACAACTGGCTCGCATTCAGTGGTGGCCTGGTTAGTGCCCCGAGCGGCCAGCCCTGTGCCAGGTGCCTTACTGCTCAGCACCAGGGTCTGCTGTTCTACAAACTGGGAATGCAGGGGCTCGGGTGTGTCTGAAAAGCTGAGGGGGAAAGAGTAGTAGCAGCAATAGTGGCAGCAGGAGAGAGACCGTTACTGTGCCTGCTTCTCAGATGTAGGCAGTGCCAAGGGCCTTGCAGACGGTACTTCATTCTTTGCCCAGATGGGTCCCAGACACAGGTACAACTGGCAGCCCAGGGCTGAGGTAAGAAAACTGAGGTATACAGAACTGAGACAACAAACAGCTCAGAGTGGTAGACTGGTGCGGGAAGCCCCACTGGCTGAATCCAGGTCTGAGTGGCACAGAGTGGCAGAGTTGACCTCAAGGTCCTGAGGGTCTTCTGAAAAGGGGGTGTCAGGAGGGCAGAGTGGTCATGAGAACTTCTCCAAGGTGGAGGCTGGGAACGTACTGCTGCTGGCTCTGCCCCGGGCTGAAGACTGGCACTGGTACAGGGGGAACTTGTATGTAAGAGCAAGTAGAACTGGGATGAGATCGCAGGAGCTCAGCTCACCCCCAAGTGATTTTATTCAATGCCGGAATTGCTTGCATTGCTCCAAGTGTGAGGCTCTGCTTGAACACACGTGTGAGCAGAAGCTCACCACCCCGAGGGCAGCCCATACCTCGAGGAAACAGGAGCTGCTCAATGTGCCTTCTTGAAGGAGTGGGCTGAGTCGGAGTCAGGACCTCTTCCTCCTCTGCACTCAGTCCGGCAGTGCAGAACCAACCAGGAGACTCTCAGAAACTGGGAAGGCTTTGTGCAGTGCTGAGGGCCTCACGCCATACCCTTACAACGGGACAGAAAAGGCCGTGTTTCCACCCCTGAACAACAAAATTGGCGGTATTGCTGCTGCTCCTGAAAGCAGAGGTGGGAGTGGGATGCAGCCATGGAAGCCTGTGATGTGGGAACAGACTGTTGGCAAAGTGGCCTTGGATGCTATAGTTTTTACGGGACACACAGAGGTGCAGAAAAATAGAAGCTGAAAGACAGAGGACACAAGCCTAGTGCCTGAGGGGCGAGTCGCCCCTGCCCCTATGAGGAGTCCCACAATGAGCAGCCATTCCTCTAGCTGGAATAAAGTGCTGGGGTGGCCCTGGGGCAAGAAGAAGCCTGTCCACAAACTACTCTCATGTCCAGAAACTACTCTCTCATGTCCCAAAGCATCAGGTTGTGGTCTAAGCTGGGGACACATGGTCATGTGGGGTGGATGCTGCTCCTCTGTAGTCCCTGCCCCCTTTTGCAGGCTGGTGGCAGAGTCTCCTGGTTCCTACCTACAGTACTACCGGTCTTTCCTCCTTTCACTAAGAGAAGCACAGCTTTGCCGTTGGCAGACATGTGTGAGAGATTTCCTTTGCCTGTCTCTCTCTTTCAGCTAACCTGGCCAGGGAGACTTACCTAAATGTCTACTGGGGTGGGGTTCCGGGGAATCTTCTGCATTCCTGATAAAAGGGGCAGAGGCAGCTGGACCTATACAGCCTGACTACAGGTGTGACGCATAGAACTGGGGCAACCATTTTAGATCTACAAGGGAAAAGACTCTGACCTGACACTATGCTGCTGAGTCAACACCAGACCCCAGACTCTGTGAGGGGTAGAGAAAACTCAGTTGCATTGGTTGGAGCCACTGCTGACAAATGTCTTAGTATCAGATGTGATAGTCGCCGCCATTGAAGTTGAGAGAGGTCATGACTTCCCAAGAGCACACAATAAGGCTTTAGGAAGAGTAGCACCTCTCTGGTCTAAAGATAGCTCAGGTGTGTAGACTGTTCTTGTGCAGCACTGGTTTCCCACAGGGCTGGAGACTCCAGAGGTGGTGTGCTGTGGGACCAGCCTGTCCTTGACTGTGTGGCCTTAAGCAAGTCCCTTTGCCTCAGTTTCCTCCCCCATCCAACAGGACCAACGGTGCGTCGCTCAGGCACAGGAGATGAGTTCAGGAATCTCTCCAACGTGTTGTGAACACATGAGCTGATAAATAGCCAGCGTCTGGCTCACTGTGTGTCCTCAGTGAGCAGTGGCTGTCACTCCGGTTAGACAGGATGCGTCCTTTACCTGGCCTCCCATTTGGGAACATTGTGCTAACCTCAGTTTCTCGCCTTTGGCCCCTTGTTCTCTGCACTTCAGTGACAGTGGCCTGATTCCCAGCTGCCAGCGCCTAACTCTGCTCTGGGGCTAGACAGGGAGCTGGTTTTGTATCTCCCTCCCTGCAGCAGGCCAGGAGAGCTGGGCACACTTGCCATAGCCCTGTGGACCTGGGGCGTGGGGAGCACAGCTCCAGAATGTGCCTGAGACTGGCTTAAAATGCCCCGCAGGATTAAGGCCCTCTCACAGTAGCAATGTGGTACCTGCCTGGTACCACACCCACTTGTGATGTCTTCTCTTTCCTGTGGCAGTTCCTCACCATGCGCTGTGTTTCCTGGGGTCATTGTCCAAGTCCCATTTGTACAAGCACCACTTGTGTTCAAGTGCTTTCTAGAGTCTGCTTCTGGGGGGACCAAACTAAGACAGCATCCTCCAGAGCCTAAAGTTTGGCTGAGGCTGTCAAACATTTCTGTGTCCATGAATGACCCGGGAATCCTGCTCAAGCAGTGAGTACAGTCTACACAGTGTGACCAAGATGACCTCAAGAGGGGCCCATGACTGTACTTTTAACATGTGCTGGTCCAATTGTCCACACTTTGGCCAGAGTTCACATGTGGCTGCTCAGATAGGGGGAGATGAGTGCGGGAAACCGCAACCTGGGAGAGCTCTGTGGAGGAAGCTGGACACTTGGAGCTGGATCCCGTATCCCTGGTAGGTAGACAGGAAGGCAGGCTCTTTCCAGGGAGAAGAGAAGCTAGAGACTGGCCAGGCCTGATGCCACACCCAGTGCTGCAAGATTTTGGGGTGATGGGCACCTAGAAAAGGCTGAAAGAACTGGAGATTTGGAAGGATAGCCCTGTGAGAAAGACTGCTGCTCAAACACATTCTTCTTAGTCTCATTCCTGGCTCCGGCAGGGCAGGAACATGCAGATTTTTCTGGCTGCTCAGTCTTCTTCCTCTTCCACCTCTGTGGTCTGAATGTCCTCCAAAGGCAGCGTGGTAAAGGGCTGATCCCAGGGTGGTGTTACTGGGGGACAGCATGACCTTTAGGAGGGGGGCCCCGCGGGAGGCTCCGAGGTCACCAGAGTCAAGTCCTTCAAGAGACTGGATGATTCAGGACCTTTTGTATTTTTTCTCTTATTTCATGGCTAGTGATGGAAAGGTTTTGTTCTGCTCCTGTCTTGCTAGAGGCCCCAAAGCAATAGAACAATCAGTCTTGGGCTGGAACCTCCAGAGTTGTAAGCCAAAGTGAACTTCTCTTTGTAAGTGAAATACCTCAGGTATTTTATGGTAGCGATGGAAAGCTCACTAATACACTACCTTTCCAAGTCCTTTCCTCTTTCACACACACAACAATATTTTCTACCTCTTTCTTCACTGAGTCCTTCCTGGTTATCTTCCTGGATACCTTCACAGTTACTTCCCTTCTGTGAAAAATAGGAAGACACACGGTCCAAGATGCATATTTGAACTATTTTATGATGATTAATTATTTCATCTATGAACTTGTAGTCACAGATTTTATTGTGACAGAGAAGCATAAATGTCATTCACACTCACAGCATTGTTTTCTCAATAATAATAACACTTGCATTATTTATAGCAATCCACATCACATAAAGGGCCTACACATATGGCTCCTGTTACAGACCCACATCACCCAGCAGGCTAGTGTCCTCTGTGGAGGGTGCGAGTTTTCTGCATCATTTGCCCTCTTCTGTGCTGGACAGAGTTGGGGACCAGGCAGTCATTGTACGCTCGCGTTGTGCCCACTAGGAGAAGCCACCTGCATGGTGCCCCCTGGTGGTCAGAAGAGGACACACCACAAACGCCTTTGATCACGGCATGTTCTTGAATCACAATACATTTGGGGGCCCCTTAAGCCTCAGCCTTTGCTCTTTACAACCACGATTTTCCTGAGGAAGTGGAGAAGAGGGCAGTATTGCTTTTTTCCGTCATCACCCAAGGTTGCCTGTCTTTGATGGTACGCAGCTGCCTACAGTTCCGGAACCCCACTGCTCCACAGCACAGATGTCTGGCCTTCTGCTCACCACGCACATGCCCTCTGGGAGAAACTCCTCTCGTCCTCAGACACATCCATTCTGCACAGTAGCTCACACTGGCATTCCGTCTCTGAGGCTCACTTTCTGATGAAAGGTCAAGAAATGCCGTGCTAAGAGCCTCACGTGGGTCCACGGAGTTCTGGCCCCATGGGAATCTCAGACTCCCCTGAGGGTACTCCCCCTGCTTCACACATGCCCACATTCACACCCGTGCTGCTCTGACGCCCAGTATCCTTCCTATTGCATTGCCTCATCTGTCCACTGCCACGGAATGGAGCCTCCTTAGCTTCCCAAGAGACCTCTCAGCTGAGCTCTCCAGGCCCCTGGAGGGAACATGGGTGGAGGAGAAACTGTGAGAACAGACCAGCTAGGAGGGTTTCGGGAGGTGCGAAGGGCAGTGAGGTCACTCAGCACAGAGAAGCTTCTTCCTATCATCTGCCCACTCTGCTCTGAACCAGGACTGGCACAGGCCAGCATGGGCTGAGGCCCAAAGAGGGAAAATTGAGGTTTTTACAGAGCATTGTGGGACCAGCGTAGCACCAAGGCACCACCTGCGGAGATTGGAAAGCTCCCCAGGGGTAGAAAGTCCTGCAGAGGAAGTGATACGTGATGCAGTGGGTGCTCTGGGATGAATGGAAACTCTCCAGGCGGAAGGAGCAGTGTGAGAAGAGAGGAGCCTGAAGGAAGCTATGTGTTTGGCCAAGAGCCTGGGGGCCTGGAGGATTTGTGGCCAGGCATGGTTCACACTGGCTGAATCCTGTGGGTGACAGAGCCTGCGGGGGCTCAGAGCTCTCTCTCACAAGGACAGCTATGGTCACATGGAAGTTGAGGGCCTGGAAAAGGAGGCCATTCAAGGGGCTGGGATCCCCCAGAGTCCCTGGCTTGTCCTACTGGAGCTCCCAGGACCTTCCTATCACTGCCACTTTCCAGACCATCAAGTACTGTCTATATCATAAACTGTCTGCACACTTGCCTCTCAAACCAAATTATAAACTCTTTCAGCAACAGGAACTTTGACTAATTTTTGTTCCATGCTGCATACTTCTCTCAGTTTAAATTCTTCCTGGGGCAGGTTATCACACATGGCACTGCTGCTGGTTCTGGCTGGACAAGGGTCAGTGCTGCTGGAAATGGCGAGACAGTGGGCTGGTCTCCTGGGAAAGAGACCTGAGCAGAGGGCAGGGATAGGCCCACCACTGGGGCTCTGGCCTGAGCCCAGGCCACTAGTCTGACTGATGTGCATCGGAAAGAGACATGTCTGACTCACTTTGCTATGCTTGTCACAATGGCGGCAAGTAGCAGAGAGTAGTAGACACGATCGTCATCCTCTCCCTCTTATCCTAAGAACTGTGAGTAATGGTGACTCTCTTATTCTTAGAAACATAAAGAACGTCAGAGCTTGAAGAGACTCCAGAGGCAACGTGCCCATATCCCTTCCCAGCCCCCGCAGAGGTTCCAGAGCAGGTCTGAGCTGAGCTGCAGGAATCATATGGCTCACTCTGGGCCAGGCTGGTGGGTTCACTCAAGACCCTTATTGTTTATGTCCTTCAAGTCCACTGTGTGGCTGTGGACACAGGAGTTACAGGCTCTCAGACAGACCCATTTAGGAAGCCTTACTGAGCCAGGATAGGGCTCTGCTGTAGAGGTCACAGAGAAGACTCAGTCCCTATTGGTATAAATGGGGGTAGATAGGCAGGGTCAAAGAATGTGGTCAGTCTAGGAAGGGAGACTGTGTGGGCAAAGGTCCAGGGGGACAGGAGGTGGATTTGAAGAAATCACTATTGGAAGGGAGTGAAGAGTCTTCAAGGGAAACAGTAGCTTGTGGGGCTTGGCTGTAGGCTCGAGTAGAGGAGGGGAAAGATCCGTGGGTCCACAGAGTAGGCCCCTGTGTCCAGCTGGTTCTACCCACCTCTTGACTTAAAGCCCTTTCTGCTGCCCTCCAGGACTGTTGATGTCCTGTCTAGATGAGGGGTCCAGTACACACAGGACACAAACCTGCCAGACTTGGCTCCTGTCGGGGTGGAAGCTGTTTGAAGGGAAGGGCTGGAGGACCCCTGTGGTGGGCCTTGAAGTGTGGGTTCTGGTCCCAGCTCTATTGCAAGCATATTCTCATCTCCCATTGCTCAGATCACAAATTTCCCTTGGGTCACAGCAAACAGCTGAGCTGGTGGTGCAGCTGAGACCAGTAGGCTTCGGGCTACACTGGGGCTACACATCAGAATAGCCTGTGAGTTGCCAGCTATGGTCCTCTCGGGCTTCCCCCCTCTGCTCCTCATCACTCTCTGCATGCATGTCCTCGAACAAGTGCCTCTTCACGAACCTCACACTTCTCACACTGTTACGTCCCTTGGGTTTGTCCCCACATGGCTGATAAGCAGAAAGAGGGACTAGTCTGTTCTAGGCCTTTATGTCCTGCTTTCCAGGGTGCCCTTGGATTTGAAAAAGGTTTCTCCCTCTTGGCACTATTGACATTAGAGCCAGACTGTTGTTGGGGAGATTGTTCCAATGGGGTAGGATATTTAGCAGCATCTCTGGCTTTTCCTCACTGAGTGCCAGCAGTGTCTCCAGCAGGATCAATTGTCCCCAGGTACAAAATCGCTCAGCTGGGAATCACTGCCCTAAAGGACAGTTACTTTTCTTCAGGGAACATAAGAAAGAAAAAAGATAAGTCATAATTTTCTTAGGACAGGAAAAGAAGAGCATGAGGTCAGGTGGGAGACACTGAGGAGGGGCCTTGGGGCTCTCATGATGCCAACAGCATTGAAGTCCTTTCTCTTCACCATGGATGAAGCAAAGGGAGACCCATTTCTCAGTGTTGCTGTAGGGCTGTGTCCCCTGAGAAACACACTGAAATCCTAACATCCCCCAGTACCAGTGGCCTTATTGGAAATGGAGTCTTGCTTAGGTGAGGTCACTGGGGGAGGTCTCAATTCCATATGACTGGTGTCTTAGAAAGGGGAACTTTGGATGCAGAAATGGACAATGTATACAGGGCAGAAAATGTAGGGAAACAAAGAGAATACCATCTATCGCCCAGCGAAGCCTGAGGCTTCCAGAAGCTAGGAGAGAGGCGTGGAACAAATTCTCCCTTGTCACCCTCAGAAGAAACTAACCCTCTCAACAGCTTGATCTGGGACACAACCCGCAGGGACAGTGGGACTGGGAAACTATGGATGTAGCTATGACCTTATGATCCCAAGCAGAGGATGGTAAAGTCCTGGAAGAGAAATTTCAGATGCTGAGAATGGTCAGATTCACCCTGCAGAGACAAACCCAGCACTATGCCCCAGGATGGAGGAGGGGGAAACACATCAAGTCTCTAAAATGAAACACTTTGGTTGCACCAATCACTAGAAGTTGTAAAACTACCCCGAAGAATTAACAGCCTCCATACATGCTAACTACGTCCGTCATAAATTCATCTTTAGTTTCTGTTATCATATCACTGTCTCTGGGGACCCCTGTCTTGTCATCATTTGCCCTTTATAATTTATTCATCTTGTTCTTGCCTGCATCCTTTCTACTTATCATTCATCTTTACAGTTGTATATAAAATTAGATGGCTTCTTCAGCAGCAGGGCTGTCTGAGAGGGGTCTGTGCCTCAGCGGGGAAGCCCCCAAGGCTGGAGCAGGTTCCTACAGTCCCCCATGGTGTCAAGATAGAGGTGGGGTGGACAAAAGGAAAGGAGGAAGGAGGAGGAGAGGAGGGAGAAAGCATAGACAGTGAGGAGCCGGGAGCGGTGGCTGCACCAAGGAGCAGTGTGAGTTCAAGGCCACCCTGAGCTGTATTTTAACAAGTTCAAAGCCAACACAGACTACATCGCAAGATTCTGTCTCAAAACAAGAATAAACACAAACCAAAAGGAAAGACCATAAGAAGGATAAAAGAAAAACTGGGTAAGAATGAGAGGGAAAAGGGAAAGGAGATTGGCAAGAAGGAAGAGAACAGAGGCAGAAAATGAGGAGAGGGAAAAAGAAAGAGGAAATGTGATTAAGGGAAAGGAAAGTGGGAGGCAAGTGGAAAGACGAGAGATATCCCAAGACAGCAGGGCTGGGAATTCAGTTGAACTTTTCTTAATCTGCCATTTTAACATCTTTCCTGGTAAACCCAAAGAAGGTCACACTGAATTTCCATGGAAATGACCCACTTGAGTTGCGGTGACCTGTGGCAGTGGGGGGTTGGGAGTGGGCTCCACAGGCCTGTGATTGTCTACGAAGGCTAAGGGCGGGAGGAGGTGGCTTCGTTTGCTTTGTATTCTAGGCTTGCTGGAGTGAGGATACAAAAGCCAATCTTTAACTAGTGAATCGGAACTTTAATGTTTACCAAGCAGATACAGCTCCCAGCCCCAGCAGCTCCTCCACTCACCGCCTCCCGGCCTACTGCTGACCACTCAGCTCTCCCTCACATCACCAGCCCTGCCCAGGAGCCCGCTCTCCTGCCAGAGGAGGGAAGTGCTGGATGCTGCTTTTCATGTACTCAGAGAACCCCCCAAACCCCAACCTTGGATTCCCAACTTTGGAGACAGATGGGTTCTTCCCAGGAGATAGTTTCTTGCAAAGTCCCAAATGCGAGAGGAGCTGGGCCTAAGCCTCAGGCTGAATCATAAGGGAACACAGTTCTTCTACAAGGCTGCCTCCTCACACTAAGCCCAGGTTGCTCCCAAGCAGGCTTTGGGTGCCTGGTGCGTCTGACCAACTCCTGGCTCCACCGGCCCCATGCGCCTGTCTCTGTGCAGCTGCTCCGAGTCCTTCTCTGACTTACTCCCAGCTCACTGTTCCCAGCTCAGGTTGTCCACAACCTGAGGAAAACCTTTCAGCAGTTTCTGTGCTCTAGTCATCTCCATCCCCTTGGAACTCCCAGGACCATGGCAGGGCTGACAGAGGTGGTCATAGCAGACCTCCTGCTGTTCACAAATGGCGCATCCTTGGACAGAGCTTGGTCTTCCCACCAGTGGGGGAGAATCGTGTCTTCCTCATGAAGTGGTTGTGAAGATGAAAGGAGGCAGCGGGGGTACAGTGCTCGGCATTGTCTCAGGCTGCTTCAAGTGATTAACAATGCTAACTGTGATTAATGGGTGACTATCACACTACTCACTGTATAATAATATCTGCTGTCTTATATTATTGGTTATGTGTGTGTATGTATGTGTATGTGTATGTGTATGTGTACATGTGAGTGGCTTCTGTGCCCAATTTGAGAAACTTCAAGAGGGAAGACAGATGTGTGTGTCTTGTTTCTCTGTGTTGCAGGACACATACCAAGGCCAGTTCCTGCTCCACACTCAGGCAATGCTTGCTCATGGATTGAGAAAGTATCCCCTGTGGATTCGACCCTGTGAATAGTGGTGGGACAGACCCTCAGAGTGGAAGGGAAGGGGCTGCAGAGGGCAGAGGCCAGGGCAAAGTGAGAGTGTGAGGTAAAGAGATCATGATAGAGACAGAGAATTTAGAAAAAGTGGAATCGCTCCACCTAGATTCGGGAAGAAGGCTGTGCTCCAAAGGACCCAGACATGAAGTCAAGGTTTACTAATCTTATTCAGTTAAAATCATACCAAAGTCAAAAGTAAGAATCTATGTGTGGGGCTGGTCCAGGGTGTTTCCATCACCATGGGAGTGGCTTTGATTAGACTGGTTCCTAGTGAAGCTGACCTCTGACTTGTGAGAACAGCCATTGTGGCCTGGCACCTATGTGTCCATTTATCCCTAAGGAAAGGGTAACTCCTTTCTTTGTGCCCGTATGAAAACCTGTGTTAAGGATGCCTCCAGTGCCGCCTCTGCTGCTGTTGTGATGGTGGTGTCGGCGTGACCACGTGCATCACAGGTAAGGAGGGTTTCTCTTGCCAGTGACAGGACGCTGGCTCTGTCACTTGCTGGGAAGGAGAATACATTGCCTATGGTATCTCTCCTCCTCTTTCTCTCCTCAGTAAGAAAGTGGAGGGCTGATTTTAATGGATTGATTTTAATGGATTTTGAAGTCTGGAAAAGTGCCTAAATTGCTGAGGTTACCAGTTTTCCAGGTTCTTTTTTCAATTTCATTCTCCTTAGTCAGACACAGAGTGTGCTCGCTGGGGCACCTGCTGTGGTCACCCCAGACGAGAGAGGTTCTCCCCTCCCTCCCCACCCCCACCTCCGAATACACAGCCCTAACCAAGGCCTCAGCTGGCAGGAGCACATATTATTTGGTCAGGCCAGAGGATTTTACTTGCTTCTTTCCCTGCATTTGCTAGCAGCACACTTTCGCTGATCTCAAAGGAGAGAACCAACTCGCAATAATAACTCCGGTTCTGCTTTCCAGAATCAAAATGACTCCACTTTGAAGCATACTTTTATTTGGTCATTTTGTTTTTCATTTGTCTGCATGTGCGCTTGTGCGAGGACAATGTGCCCTCGGAACTTAGACCTACAATTCTATCTTTTCTCCCTGTCCCTGCCCCCCGCGGGCTGTGCCTGCCCTGAGAATTTGTGTGATGAGGCTTTTGAGGCCATGAATCGCCCCGAGAAGCCTTTGAAGGAAGGCTGGTTCCAGGCAGTGCAAGGGGACTCTGGGCTATGTTCAGTGCTGTTATTGGCCTCTACTTCACCCCTCCCCTCTCCCAACATACATTCATGTTTCTTTTCCCCCTTCCTCCCAAACTTGTCCAACTTGTCTTTGTGATTTCAGAAAAATGCCATTGGATCTCCCAGTATGAAGGATTAGCACAGATTATGGGGAACAGTGTTAATTATCGTGGAAGGGGGGCTGGCGCGTCGCTCCAATGTGCTCCTGATTTCCCCTGGGCCTCTCTGCCTGGTAATAAGCCTTCTTTAATCTGGCAGGCCCCTTGGTGGAATCAGCACCACGGACAGTGATATTGATTGCTTCTGAGAAACCATCACAGCTGCTCAACCAAATTACCTTTGATATGTGACCTTTAATGTAATTACTGCAACATCAAAGTATTTCTATAAATTATTAAAGAACTAATACACTCCATCATTTAGCTATTCTATTATATGTAAAATAAACAACCACAAGTTAATGCTTGATCCCCAACAAGCCACAGTCACTGCGGAAATTCTCCCAGCTGCAGGGTTCTCCCCTTTCACAACCTTAAACTTCCCCCTCCCACCTTCTCCCTTTCCGTTTCCCCACCTCATTCTGCTTTGAGTCACCGTGAAACTCCCCACCAATCTCCCTCCAGCTGATGAAGGGCCTTCCATAACAGTGTGGTATTTTCTATTCCATTTGGGTGGCTCCAAAATATCTATCACAATCTCCCCCAAAACGAAGTACCGTAAACACTTTATTAATCAGCACAGACCTTTCTCCGAAGCCTTTGATTATCTTACAATATGGCTTTATGCTTCACACATACCGTGGGGCGATGTGGAGCATATTTCTGCCATCTTACAGAGGGCACCCAGAAAGTAATTACTATAATATATGTGCATGTAGCTGCGCCACTAAAAAAACCACCGGGGAATGGCCACCCTGTGGGAGCCAGGCTCCACACAGAACCTGTGCGCTGCTCCATTTCCATAGATTTGCATCCGCGGGTATGTTATTAAGATGACTCAGCCCCGTGCTTTGCAACCACAAAAACCAAAATACAATACAAAGGCGGTCTTAACAGAAGAGGGGTTGTGTGATGCAGCACCCCCACCCCTGAAAGGGTGAAGAAAGCTCTTGGATGCAAAGGGAGGCTGCCCCCTACCCCCGCCCGCCTGCCTAGGGCTGCATTTTCTCTCATCTACCTGGTTAACCTTTCCCGCTGTGGGGCAGAGTTGGAAACGTGTGTTTACATGCGTCTGCTTGGTAAGAATGTAAACATGCATGTGTAAGCATGGGGGCGCATACATAGAAAACACACGTGCTTCCCCGCGGGGTCCATTGTATAAGCTTAAACACCGGATATTTATAAATTCTTTAAATTATGCCCACAAACACACACATCTTTCCATTTATCTTGAGATACTCAGCAGCCGTATATCTCCCCCCATCTCTCTGAACCCACAGGAGAGACCGCACAGACCCTTGACCCGAGGAACACTTCTTATTTTATGGTGATGAACTACCCTCGATAATAGCCATGGCTGATATCACACCCAGTTAGGGGGGCCATAAATAATTCTCCTCTCCCCCGCACAGAAGCTATAAACCAGGGCCGAGGCGCGATAGTTTATCAAAGACGAGGGCTGGCTCCTTAAATAAACCGCGGTGATCTCACTCGGCGGCGCCCAGCTCGGCCGCGAGGCGCCCCTCCCTTCCTCCCATGGCGCCCCCGCCGCGGGGAACAGCCGGCTCTGGGGCGGCTCGGGGGCGTCTGGGGGTCCCGGGACCCGCGCCCCGCCCCGCCACGCCCCGTCCCGGGCCAGCTCGCGGGCAGTGCGCGCAGGAGCCGCGCCTGGCCTCGCGGCCGAGGCCGAGTTGGCCCCGGTCCCCGCCAGGCTCCGTCGGGGCTGGAGCGCACAGGACGCGCCCCGCGCGCCAGCTCCCCGCCGGGCGCAGGCGGACGGCGGCCACCCGGCCTGGCCCTGCCCCGGCCTCCGCCCGCCGCCCGCCGCCCGCCGCCCGCCGCGGCCCGGCCTCGCGAAGTCGCCCCCTGTCGGCGCGCGGTCGTTCGCGCCGTGGCTGGCGCCACTGACTTACCCCGGGCAGAGTCTTCTGCTCGTGCAGCGCGCTCTGGGCCTTCAGCGCTGACTCACGCTCGCAGTAGGTGAGGAAAGCGCAGCCTGGGGAGGGAAGCAAGCGCCGAGAAGGGTCAGTGGGGCCAGTGGGGCCAGTGGGGCGCCCCCAGCCCGGCCGGCGGGGCCCGGCCCGTCCTGCCCCGGCCGCCCTGCCGCGCGCCCCCGCCTCTCGCCCCCGCCTGCCCGCCCACCTCTCTCCGCGGTGCCCTCTCCTCCGAGCTTTCCAGCCTCCCGGTGCTCCTGTCTGTCTGCCTGCCTCTCGTCACTCCCGTTGTTTTCCTATTTTATTCCCTCGGCGGAGTCTCCCCCCACCACACCCCCTCTGCCCACGGGTCCCTCTCCGTCCTCAGCCTGGTGCCTCAAGCGCCTCTGTCCTCCTACCCCTCCCTCTTTCTACCTGTTTCTACTCCAGCCTAGACACCTCTCGGAGGGGGCAGCTTTCCCCCTTGGCCTCCGCGCCCTTACACTTGACCATGAACTCAGGCTGCTCCTCCGTGAGAGGTGATGGGGGACCTCCCCCTCCCAGATAAAGGCTGGCTCTGTGAGGAGGGCACCTGGCCAGGTCGTCCTAATGAAAGGAACAGAACAGGGCTGTCACGCGCTGCCGTGTCCCCTGGCCTGGCTCCTCTTGTCACATTTGCATGGAGGGCCTCTACATCCCTGCTGGCTAGCCCGAGTCCAGCGCTCGAACTGAGGCCTACTCTCCTCTGATTCTAACTCCCCAGGAGCCTGCTGCTCCACCTCATCTCTGTCCAGCCTCAGTCTCCCCTGCTGTGGGCTGAGTGTGAGCACCAGAGCTCGGTGTACTACCACAGGCGGAGCCTAAGGGGCCACACGGGCTCCTCACCAGGCGCCTGGATCCGACAAGCAATCTGCTTCCCAAGGGGACTTTTGAATCCTGGCCCTTTGGACACTGCGACAAGACAAAGACCATGTTTGGTGCTGGGAGTCTTTCTGGGAGTGTCCTCCCCTGACCCACATCTGTGGCTTATACCCCTGAAAGTCTGGAAGTCACAGTGAAAGTCAAAAAGCCTGCTTGGGCTAATGCAGTCTTCAGGCATCTGGGGACCAGCAGTCCTGGGGAAGGCGCCTGAAGGACAGCCAGCCCCTCTGTTTCATGTCAGGAATCCCCTCAGCCTCCCCTCAGCCTCCACTCAGCCTCCACTCACTACCTCCCCACTTGAGGCCTCATGCTCTGCTCCCCACTCTGCACTCTCTCCCACTAGTACTTTTCCCAACTCCGTTGTCTTTCAACCATCAGACAGCACTCTGCCTACTCCAGGGAGCCCCCTCTGACTGATCGAGTCCATTCACAAGCAAACTCCTTTCCTGACCAAAAGTTTCTAGCCATTTGATCCTTCTCATGGCCATTTATTTCCTGGATACCCACGCTGTGCCAGGCCTGTGACCCAGGCTATCCTCTCTCGAGGACCACAGCCTGATGGTGACAAACTCAGGCCCACATCAGCGCTTGTCACAGGCATGTCCTGGCTTTTCTGTGTCTGGGTAGGCTACTGTCAGAGTCCGTAGCACCTGATTCCTCCACCATCCAGCTGGTGCCCAGCCAAAACCCTTTCTCCTCTTCAGCTGTGGAAACTGGTGCTGCCTCCCTTCCTCACCTCACTTCAGAGAGGAAGCAGGAAGGAAATATATGTGTGAAGGGGTCTCGCAGATGGAAGAGGAAGCAGGGAGACAGAGTTTGAGTTCCCAGCACCAGCCCTGCCTCCTCCCTCCACCTCCTGCCCAGGGCCGGGAGGGGCTGCCAAGGAGCCGTCTCCCACTCCATCCACCTTCCCCTGTCCAGCCCCACGTCAGCTGTCCTCCCTCCTCCCTCCTGGTCACTGGCAGACTGTTATTGATGGAGACATGGGGACTGAAATGAATAGCGGTCAGAGGGGGTCAGAGGCCCCTGTGACGTTGTCCCTCGTGCTGCCACCTGCCTCTCCCGGGGGGCGTCTTTCCACTCGTCCCCTTGTCCCCATGTTGGCCTTGTCTTCTGCTTGCAAGTGAGAGGCAGCCGCTGTCTCAGCTGCATGGAGCCAAGCCAGTTTGGGACAAGGTCAGGGGTAGGTTTGGAGAGGAAGGAGGAGGAGGAGGAACAAGAGGAGAAGGAGGAGGAGAAGGAGGAAATGACCATATTGTTTCCATGGCCCAAGGTAACAAGGATTCCATGGTGGGGAGGGGGGAAAGGAATCTATTGCTTTTTTCCAGCTTCCAGAAATTTCCACCTTGGTTTTTGGGAGAGCTCAGAACTCCACTGCATACGAGATCTTTGAGGGACTCCAGACCCTGTGTGACCTCCCTGTCATCTGTATCCTTGCAGCTATCTCCTGGATATCTCCCTCTTGCTCACTTCTCAGGCCTCCCAGACACAGTCTACCTCAGGGTCTGGTCAGAAAGACCCCTGCCCCATCCCTGCTCCCTGCATGCCTTGCTCCTTCCTTCCCTCAGCTTTCAGATCAAATGTGACACTGAGTCATCTTTGACACCAAATTTAACAGCTTCACTCATCCCCCAACACAGACATAGCCTTTGAGCCACAGTGCTTCCTTTTTCTATGCAGCACCCACCACTCCTTGACACATTAACATGTATGTCTCCATTGATGCACAGTCTGATAGCTCTGATGAGGTTGGGAGCATGACTTTGCTCTGTTTCTCCGTGGTCTTCAGTGCTTAGCACAGCGGAAGGGGCTGTGAGCTTGTTGGTTGACAGCAGTGAATGCCAAACATCCGGGTAATTTGCAGTGGGGTGACACACAGAGTGAGCTCAGTGGCTGCTGAGATCTCACCATGGCCCTGTGGCCCAGAGCTGTGCTGACGTCACCAGAGGGAGCAGGGCTTGAAGTTGCCTGTGAGAGTTGATAGGCAGGTTGCTGCAGGTGGCTTTTGTCCTTGGGTCTCCTCAGGGGTCTCCAGCTGGACAGTGCCCCCTTCCCACTCTTCCCTGAGTCCTCAATCATTCCCTGAAAAGGCTGATGCAAAGTTCTGTCCAGTGGAGCCCTGTATGAGCCAGAGGGCATGTGCTGTTTGTCCCCCTGAGCCCACCTGTAAAATGGGGCAGTAATTCCTCTCAGAAGTTTGTTGAAGGCTGACTAGTTCTCACTAGTAACAACAACCACAGAGACCTCTGGTCCCTCTCCTGAAGCAGGTTAGAGAGGTTCCAGGACTCTACCTTCAGGCCCCTCTGCCCTCTCTGTGGGGAGACCAGCCTTACAAGAGCCTAGCTGGGGGAACCCATCTGGACGCTGCTCTATCTCTTGAGCAGTCTGACATCCCACCAGCAGAAATGAGTCCTCTCACTTATGGCCCTTTAGGAAGGCAGACAGGGATGAGCAGGGTGTGAGGGCTGAAGGAGAGTCTGTAGGAGGAGTTTCCCCGCTGGTGAGTCCAGGTGATGGTGGGCCTGGAGTAGGGTCAGCTGAGTCACTGTGGCCATGGGAGGGAAGGTGTCCAAGCCTCAACCATGGAACACCCTGGAACCGTATGAGGGACTGAGACTGGGCACCCAGAGCCCTGCCCACAACAACCAGCTTCTACCTCCTGTCGTTCATGGTGCTCCTAACAGGGTTGGGGATGGGCTTCCCAGGTGGTGAGGCCTGTGCCGCTAGAGAGAAGAGAGGCTGTGTCAGCCTTAGCCCAGGGCCCCCTGCCCCCACGGTCCTAGGACGCACTGAGATGGCCCCGGACACATCCCTCCTGAGGCCCTTTGGGAATTCACATTGGAGGTTGGGGACCTGGAGAGACAGAGTTTGAGGGGCTCAGACTTGGCAAAGCTCAAGTGGAGGGGTTATGACCAGAAACCTCTCCATGCCTTTAGGCCCAGTTGTGTCCTGAGTTCTGATCCTGCAAATAAATGTACTGTTCTCACAGAGAGAACAAGCATCCCCTGTGGCCATTTGGAAGTGCAAAAAATTGAAAAGCACCTCAATGTCCCTTAGGGCAGGAATGTTTTTATTTTAAAACTGAATACTCTACAGCAGTTAAAAAGATGAAATGATCCTAAATGTAACGACACAGAAAGCTGCATTGTCAGATGGGAAACATGAGCCGTAAAATAATCTGCTCAGAGTGTATGTGACAGGCACATTGCTTCCTCCCATATGTACTTGTGTCTGTATTTACACGAAAAGGACAAAGTCTAGAAGTCACATGGCGCAGAAGAGAGGGAGCCAGGGTGGGGTGTGGGGATGTCTCCCATGACTTTCACTTTTTTGTTTGGTTTGACACATTTAGACCTAGAATGTATTCATGTATCACTTGCATAATTAAGTTTCAAGAAAAAAGATCTGTGCTAAAAGAGGAGAGTGGAATGGAAAGCGGGTGGGTGAAAGTGGGTGAGCCCGAGAAGAGGTGGGTCCCACAGTCTGTGTGAAGGAGACAGACAAAGATCGCTGGGCACCTGCCGCTTGGCGCATCCTTCCTGAGGGAGGTTTTGGTTGGTGCGGATGCTGTGCCCTACCTCACACCTCCTCAGGGCTGGCGAGCTGACTGGGCCAGCTCTGGGTGTGGAGGGATGCCATCATTAGAGAGGAGTCACACCACAGTGCTACCTTGTCGGGTGAGGTCGACAGCTCATTGCCTAGGCTCCAGCTCCTACAGTGTGAGACAGACCCTCACACCACCTCCCCCAGCCCATGCTGACCTTCCTTTCCCTGACATCGGTTCTGCTGTGTGCGCCACTGGCACTCGAGCTTCCTTGTGTGGCCTGTGACCTTTTCCTGCTTACCATTCTTGTTTACTACCCCTTCTGCTTCCCAGTCTCACGTCCTGTGTCTGAGAAGAGACACAGAGCACTGTGAGCGAGAAGATGGCATCTCCCTCACCACTGAGCCCAGAGAGCCCCCTGTCAGCTCCAGTCTCAGGGCTGAGGCCAAAAGGACCCTCGGGGAGGAGACCCAGAACAGCCAGGGCACAGACTGGGGACAGAGAAGGAGAGAGCTGACAGGCACAGCCCTAGCTGGGCTGGGAGAGTCAGGCAGGGGTGGCAAACACGTTTCTCCAGTGGGGCGGCCTGCACACCTCGGGCGAGGCTGCAGCTGACGCCTGGGAGCTGGGCGGGGCTCTCTCCCACGTGGGCGGAGAAACAGCACAGCAGAATTAATTGTACAGCGATGGCAGTAATTTACAAAGCCCTGTGTGCGGGGATAAAAGGCTCTTGTACTGTGAAGTGAAGGAAGTACAATTTCCTGCCCAACTCTGCACAGGGCTGAAGCCTGGGGTGTAATCATTACGGAAAGGAAGGCTCCCGATGGCGATGTGCTCCCTCCTCCCGTCCCAGCCCAGCCTTGGCTTCCTACTAATTGAATTACAGAATTAGCCAGAGGAAGGTGGCCTTAGAATAGGAAGATCTGGACTTTAATAAAACATCAGACTCTCCAGGCCCTGGAATCAGCTGGCCTGGAGGAAGTGGAAAAGATGGGATGGGATGGGATGGGATGGGGGGGAAGGGGACACCCACCAGCGCCCCCCTTGGGCGGAGGCCTTTCAAGTGAGTTTACTGAGCGTCTGCTTTAAAGCAGGGCGTGTGCTTCACAGCGCACCTGATTGGTGTGTTCCTCTTAGGTCTCGGAAGGTTCAGGTGCCCCACATCTCCACCCACGGGCCTGACAAAAGTGCCTCAAGTTCCACCCTGAGAACATCACACCTGCGTTTTCACCGAGGCTGCACCTGAGAATCCCTGGAGGATTTAACCACAGGTGGAGCCTTTGCAGAGACCTGATGGTCATGGTGAAGGGATGGCGAAGGGGGAGATTCAGCCAGCTTCCCCAGAGAGAGCATTTCTGGTGCACTGAGGCCACATCTGCCCATATCCAGCCTCTGTCCATCCTGGTCAGGGTGGGTAAGGAGTCGCCCGTGCCTCCTGGAGCAGAAGTCTGCCCACCTGGAGAATCAGGACTCTCCCCCACCCGTGTGCCAGCCCCAAGTCTGCAGCTCCCTCAGAGCCAGGGCAGGCCCTCTCGGGGCAGCCCTGACCTTGCTCACTGCGGCCCCACTTTCTGTGCATCCCCGTGGTCCTGCTCTTGCCCACCGCCCGTGGCCTGCCCCAATAGCAAGTCTTCACTCCCCATCTCAACAGGCAGAACGTGAGGGCAGGCCCGGGGCTCAGAGGAACAAGGCCATAGGCAGGGGGAGGGACCGCGGCCTGAGCCTCCTTCTGCTGTTTCTCCACGGGAGCGTTCTGTCATCCTCTCTGGACTTTGCCTGGCTATTCCCGCTGCTGTTGCCCTTTCTACCTGGGCCATCTTTCTCATTTTCCTTTCCCTGCTAGTATCCCCCAAATTCCTGTAATTCTCCCCTCTCTGTAGTGTTAGGCTAGAGCTCTCTTGCCTGCAGGCATAACTCTGACTTCTGCCTCCTTCTGTACCTTCTTATTAGACCAGGAAAATCACACTTCCTCTGTAGCTGGTCTCGTGCCTCCCTCCTTTGGAGCCAGAGGTGTGTGTAGGATGGGCTGCAAGTAGCCTTCCTTGGCCGCACCAGTCTTAGGATTTCTCAGAACCATTAGCTATTGTCCTTCTTGTTTGCCAGTTCAAATGCAGATTTTTGTCTATCCTGCATTTGTGCATTTGTCCATGGAGGAAATACTCTACTATCGAGTTGCTAACTCCAAATACCTCTTCTTCCCCAAGAGGCAAGAAGCCTAGAATGCAGAGATCGCTGAGCTCGGTTCTGCTTCTGGCTGAGTGAGACAGAGTTCAAAGACTGTGGAGAGTGGCGGGCTGCAGAGAGGAGTGGAGGGAGGAGGAGACAAGAGGTCTGGGAAGTCAGCACACAGCTCTCCCGCCCCTGGTGGTGGGAGCATTCATCTTCCTAGAGGAGGCCGCCTGGGAGTGGGTGATGGGCTGCAGAAGGGAAGTGGGGGATGTTCCTCTGAATCCCCTTCAGAGCCCTGTAAATGCTGAAATCTTACCCTCAGCCGTGCACTTCCAGGCTCATTGCTATCTCTGCAGCTCTTCTCTTCAAATCAGAAATTCCAGAAAAGAGCAGCATCGATTCCAGAGCACGAGAGTTTCTTGCCCACTGTGGGAAGTGAACAGGCCTCACCAGTATGCTCAGAGTGCCTCATCTTTCCTTGCTTGGCTTTAATGTGCACAGGACTGAGATAGCAAGAGCTGGAGCTGCTCCTGACCTGGATCAGGAGCTCCTGGGGACTGGACCTGTCTCTTCTTTCCCTCCGTGCCAAGAACAGGGCAATGAGTTCAGACTGAGGGACCGCATCAGCTCTGGATGAGATCCTGTGGGCCTTGAAGGGTTAAAGACCAGGCGCTGTCCTTTGCCAAGTGTCTCTTCCTGCCAGTTGCCCTTGTTTACACCCTAAATGCTCCAGAATTACATGTCTGGTGTCAGCTGTTCCATCTTACAGCACTGTGGAAAAGGTCGAGAGTGGGCATGACATCGGTGGCCTCTCCTTGCTGTTAGCAGAGAGCTCCTCTGGTCTCTGGCCCAGGCTGATGGCCCAGGGAGCTCAGGGAGGTAGGGACTGGACAGAGCCAGGTGCCAGCTTTTCCCAGGCTAGGCCTATGCAAGTCAAGCTTGCTCAGTTGGCCACACGTGCCCCTGTATATTCCCACAGCCAGGGGTTGCTCCTAGGCTAAGTGGCCTGCTCCGAGCTAGCAGCTCCTTGTAGGTGTCCCAGGCAGGGGAGGGTCCTTCCTTTACACCTCTTGATCAGAGGGCTTTACTTGCCAAAATGCCAACATATCCATGTTCTCATCATCCTTGTATTTCATAATGGGCTTGGGGCATGTGTCTGACAGCTCAGAAGCTGAGCCTGGGTGAGGTTGTGTAACGTGGCCACAATGACAGGGCAAACACCTGACATCTCCTGGTATCCAGCTTGGGGCTTAGTCCTTGCAGCCCACTGTAGGGGTTTGGAGCAGAGCTGAGGACACTGTGAATGGAGAAGTCCTCAGGGAGACACTGGGGTTCCTGGATAGATGTCTTTCCTTTGCACCCCTATCTATGGCTGTCACTCAAGGTAAGGGGCTCAGTATGACTTCCTTCCCTCCTGCAGGGACTCGGTGGAGTCAGCCCAAGGGTACCTGCTCTTCCTCTTCCGAGGATCCGCCTGGGACAACAGTGGCCACCACACCCTGGCCTCCTCAAAGACAGTACTAGCAGGACACCATGGTTAGGTTTTAAATGGATTGAAGTCACTTGCTACTCATTCTAGTGCTGGGATAAAATATTTGCAAGAGCCTAGAAACTGAACTGTGTTCCTTTTTAATTAACCTGGCCAGGGAACTCTGATCTGCCCACTTGGAGCTTTCCCAGCTCAGTGGGAATGGCCCCTGGGCCCCTGGAGGCCTCCTTAGGTGTGACTAAAGCTACCACCAAACCTCACAAAATGGGCAGCAGGTAGAACCTCCAAGAAAAACCAGGAACACTGTAATCAGTTTAGGGTGGGAAACTTTTCTCATCTCAGACAGCTCCTGGGCAATGCCTGGCTCTCCACCTCTTCCCTGGATTTCCTTCTCCCTCTTCACCCATCTGTTTGTCACTTTGGAGCAGCAATGGATGACCTTGGCACTCAGTGTGGTCCCCATCTGACATACTGAACTCCTCAGTGTGTTGGCACCAGGTGGTGCCCTCCAAACTTCTAGTGTCCCCATCATGTTCTGGGTCATGTAGAACTCTTAACACTGCAGAGAAGCTCAGTAAACACTTGTTGATTTGTGTAGATTTCCTCCTCACTGGAGGTTTGATTGCACTTGTTCAGTGGAGGTGGGATCATTTCCCCAGAAGTAGCCCCGTTGCCAGAGCCGGGGGGCTCTGTATTTCAGTTGTCCCTGAAGCCATTAGCCCTTTGCACAAGCCTGAAAATATGCTGATAGCTCTGTAGAAACTGCTTTCTGCCTTCGTGGTGTGGACAGGGGAATGGAATGGGAGGAGGACTGATTGCTCTCTCCCTTTCTTCTTATGAAAGGAGAAGCAATCACATGAGCAAGACAGTGGACTTGTAGGTCCCTTTGTGGGAGAGGCCCTCCCTCCTAGTCTCACTGCTAATCATGTTCCTCCAACACTGTGTCCCGTCACTCCAGGCCTTTGCTTGAGCCCTCCCACTCTCAGGATGCCTTCACTGCTTCTGAGGCCTCCAACAGATCCTCCTACCCGGCAGTCTTCCTACCCAGTTCTCATTGGAATCCTCCCTAGCTTCCTGCCTCTTGCTCATTCTTCTTTGAATGAGTTTTTCATGTTTATGGCTGAAACACTCAAAGGAGTACATGGTTGAATTGAACAATTTTCTGCTGTTCTAGTCTGTGGGAATCACATCTTCCCTCTAGACCACAGCTCATAGAGCTGAACCTCCTGGATTCCTCCCTGTGAGGATAGCGAATGTCACGGGGCCACTGGATGGAGATGATCAGAGTCAGGGGGAGGATGTGTCCACTCCCTTTGATTGCAGTGGGGCTGAGCATACAGGGTGCTCCGACCTGCCAGGTAAGATAAATTAATTTCACTTCCCTCCTTCAACTCCCCCTAAACACATTCTAACTCACTGAAAGAATAAAACAAATATATATGTCTATATGTAGCACCCTGACCAAGAAATCCTAACATCAGCATCTAAGACAGGCTATTTTGAAAATACCAATAGCTAGTAGTTTCAAATTATAGGACCCTTGTTTGGAAAATGTGATTTTCTTTTTAAAAGCAGAAAAACAATCTCACATGGTCCTGACAGGCCATAGCCCAGGTCTCAGGGAGGACATCTTTCTCCCATGATCTCACCATTTAAGGCACTTTTCTGGCTAGGCGTTGGCTTCACCCAACATCATTTCAATAAGTTCAATCACAGAGATTTAGTCTTATTTAACTGGAGGGCTGCCACAAAGATGGAGTTGACTAGTGTGACCAGGGTGCTGGCCCAGGAAGTCACTCTCTCCCGCTTCCAAGCCCTAGTGGAGGTGTCACCCGCACTTTGCTGGGAGGTGGGGTCTCTATTCTGCTTTAAGGTACTGGCCTGATTGCAGGAAAAGCTGGAGCCACCCTAAGTCACCCTTCATTCATGGCTCCCTCATAGGCAGTATTCATGGGCTGGGGGATGTGTTTGGCAAAGGAGTGCGTGACTGTGGGTTTCGATGGAACTTAACATTCTGCTCTACTTTTTCTCTTCTCAGAAGATCCCACATGCCCACAGAGCCCACTGAGGCAGCAAATTATTAGTTGACTGGTACATAGGACCCAATAAACTACGTGATTAGGACTGGAGCCATTGTTATTTGTGGATGGAAAGTTAAGAAGATTCATTCATTCATTCATTCATTCCACAACCTACCATTTATTTACAGCCCACAATCTACCAGATGATGACAAATGTGCTCCCCCACCTTAAAGAAGATCTTAGGTAAACATACTAGCAAGGCCGACTGATCAGTGTTCAGAAAATACACCTACCAAGGCAAAGTTTGTGCAGGACCTGTCTCTGGACCACATGAAATGGGCAAATAGTCACACAGTATTGGTAATATGTTGGGCACTGTCCTAAGCACTTCCCATCAACTGGCTCAGTTAGTGCTTCTCTGTCAAGGAGAATGAGTGTCACCCCCACTTAGCAGGTGAGGAGACACTGCCCCAAAGAGCAAAAGCTTGTCCACATCTCATGGCCACATCCACAGAAGAAGCAGCACGGGGCATCCTGCCGCAGGCCTGAACATTGTGATCTTACCAAAGAAGGAGAACTTAGTACAGAATTGCTTGATGAAATTTCCAACTCCAAATGGTCTTAAAGGCAGGATGTGCTGGAAAAGGGATCTGCATGTGTAAAGGCAGAGCAGTGAGTTTGGGTCTTGGGGTGACATGGGAGGCCAGAGCCTGGAAGAACAATATACCCAGATATCTTCCAATATCTCCTTCAGCATATTTCTTTGGTTTATGTGCTTTCTTGTTCAACAACCCCCCCCCCCCGCACACACACACTGCTCAAGGATACACTATTTTTTTCCTATCTAGAGATAGCAGTGACATGGGCCTTGAAGTTCTGTCTCTAGCCAGCTGTGGATGCCAGAATGCTGCCCAGCCCTTGTGGCTTGATCTCTACCCTCTACAGGATGTCGGGAGACGTGGGTGGGGCTGAGCCCTTGGAGGAGGGGTCCCACTCTGACTGTGCCATCTGCCTCATTGTCAGGGTTTCTGGGCTGTGCATGTAGCCTTTCCTTAAATCTGGAAAGAGGAGGGCCATGACACTCACCTGCTGGGTTTGTGGGTGTCTAGCAGAGCACCAGGGATGCGATAAATGGGGTATGGGATGCAGTGGTAATAACTGTGATGTGATACTTAAAATCCCGCCAGTGTGAGTAATGGCTTTGCTGTTGTACTGTCTGGGGCTGTCCGCATCATGCACATGTCACACGACTGTCCCCACTCATGTCCACACTTACCTGGGAGAGGGACCCTCTCTGTATTTCCTGCACAGCACAGGTCGGCCCACATGGGGTTCAGAGCTATGGAAGGTTTGCATTTGAGGATCTCAAATGCGAATGTGTTTGTGTTTTATTTACCTGGTGTATCTAATATGCTAATGATGGAGGCTCTAACGAGCTGGCAGGGACCTGTGTGACAAAGGGCTGGCTTTATGCTTTCCCATAGAGGTATGCAGTGTTGATTGTTTCTTTTGTGAGAGGAATTGTCAAGACCTGAGGCTGTGGGCTGAGAGGCTGATGGGGTGGAGAGTGAGACAAGGGTGAGATTAGAGGAGCCAGACTTTCACGAAGAAGCAGGCAGAATGGTGCTGGCCTTGGGAAGGGAAGCCTTCGTGGGGCAGGGAAGCCCGTGGGCACAGGATGGAGCAGGTGGAATAAAATCCTCGTGGGAAGGGGACAAACAATGATTGCATGTGCTTGTCCATGTTACTTGTCAGTTCTCAGAGGAACTTGTGAGCTCCAGGATGTGGGAATGCCTATCTGTTGTGGCCCCTCACCTGCCCTGATCATGGCACAGGGCCTGCTGTGGTGACAGAAGATGGTGAGGGATGGGCAATAGTTTGTATGTGACTAGAGCCCTCCAGCAAGTCAACAAATCTCTCTGAACTTCATTTTCCTTTTCTGTGAAATGGGCTTGACACTCCTGGCCTGTAAGACTGCATTTCTAGCATCTTATAATGTCCCAGCACAAAGTAGGTCCTTGGTACATTTTTATCAGTGGATGAATGAGTGGAGAAGGATTGGAGCAGGATGTACACATGGTCTCTGCAGATGAGAGAAAGGATGTGTGCAGAGGTCCAGGGTAAGCAATCACCTTAAGACTGTGCATCTGGTAGCAAGAGGACCAGAGTCAGGCCTGCTGTGGCTTCTGGGATATGTGGGAAGGATGGTGTCTGGGAGGCTGAAGAGGACTCCCCAGGGGAAGTGAGTTGAGGAGGTGAGATGAAGGGCCCTGAACTGCAGGCAGCAGGCTGTGAGTCAACAGGCGGGGCGTGTCTCCATGGCTTCTGGTCAACAGGAAGGGGGCGGGAGTGGGGAGCACGTGAGGACCAGTGTGAGCACCAGTGTGAGGGCTGTGGGCCAAGTCCGGCCAGGCCCCTTCCTGGGTGGACCACAGCAGGGTGCAGAACTGGGGACAAGGGAGGCTTGGGTCTGAGGTTCCCACGTGTTCTCAGTAGTGTGTGGAGCTCTGCTCTTTGCTCGCACTGACTGGATGGGATCTCAGGGTGGGAAGCATCGGGCTGAGAAGGGTGTTGTGTACCCAGGACAGGGTCTGGGAGCCACTCCAGGCAGGGCCGCTTCAGCCCAGTGTTACCATCTCTCCCTCCCAAAGCTGACCCTGTCTCCCCATCCTTGCATCTATCCTCTTTCTTTTGGCTTCCTGGCAGGTTTTCTTTAGATCCTTGCTCTGTCTTGGCTGAGCTGATTTTACCCTGTGGCTGGGAAAGCCAGCGGGGAGGCTGACCCCAAGCAGCATGGGGTGGATAGAGGTCATGGCTGCTGGGCTCTTGTCCTGGAATTTCTGCTCCCAGGCAGCTGAGTCCTCACTTGAGGCTGACACGGCAGTCCCCTCACCCTAGCTCTATACTCCTGGAATGTGAGGCTGACCGCAGCAGACCCCCGTGGTATCAGAAACGAGGGCTGTGGGAGAGAGGCCTGCCAGGCGGGAACAGAGTGCCAAGAGGCAGAAAAAGCAAAACTGTGCATGAAAAAGCCCCATGCCAGGACATCATGGGGCTGCAGGTGGCGACCTGGATCTGCGGCCAGCACAGGTCCCCTGCTGGGGCCCATGAACTCCTGGGACCAGCTTCCTTGTGTGTATGTAAATCCCTCCCCAAGCAACAGATTAGTCTGTAAAAATTCCAGCCACTGAAAATGGGAAGCAAACATTAGAATTCTGGATTTTAATCTTGCTGCTGTTTGTTCTTTCTTCTTCCTGAAGGCCACATAGTGCCAGGTGGAGAGCCCAGCCCACAACTTTGGGTCTCCCATAGGGGCCCAGGAGCACCTGCTTGTGCTCAGCCTCAGTCTCAGATGTGGCAGAGAAGGAAGGATGGTAGAGGAAGAAAAGCTGGTTGACACTCAGCCTGAGGAGGAGCTGGACAGAGAGAACCTGAAAGAAGCTGAGAGGACATTTGGTTCAGGGACTGGATCTTGGGTCTGTCACTGACAGACCTCAGGGGCTGCAGGTCTGGGAAGAGAAATCACAGTCTTCCCGGAGGCTGAGCACGAGCCTTCTCGGTGGCTGCAGAGGTCGGGGAGCCAGAGTGCACAGGCTGTGTCTGCAGAGAGGCACCCAGTGCCACAGTGCAGGGCTGGCCCGCCCTCCCTCACCACCTTTATCTCCTGCTCGCTTCCTTCCCTCCTCATGGCTCTCTTCCGGAGGCTGCAGTAAGATGGGGGCTGAGTGAGAAGCAGTAGCCATGGGTGGAATCACGTTCTGTCTGTTTTGGTCTCTGCAGCGCAGGCTGCCTCCCCGCCCCCACTGGTCCCCCCATGAACCCCGAGCCACCGTGCCTCCCATTTGTGTCTGCAGGTCTATATATAGCGACCGCGATGCACACTCTGGAATTGGATTTGATGTAGCCCTCTGGACTCGAGCTAACTTTTGGGGAGTAGTTTTCTTGGGAGCCTGCCAGTCCAATTCCTCCCTCATGAACACTAATTACCGCACAGACCTTCTCCATGAAATCGGTGCTGAAGCCATTTCCATCCAGGCGGCTCTCCAAGACGAAATTTTTCTACTGGGAACCGACAGCCGCAAATAAACCTACCATCTACTTAGCAACAGAGAGCACAAGCAGGCAGGAGGTGGGGAGGGAAGGAGGGAGGGCGGAGGGGGTGCGCGGAGAGTGGGAGGGAGCGAGGAGGGGAGCGCTACAGCTCGGCTCCTATTCTCCCTCCTATTCTTTATTTTTCAGAAAGGATGTAATCATTCCTCCCCAGGAAGGTGGTACAGGGCATCCCATAAGACAGTGCAGGGACCCAGGAGAAGAGCCCAGGCCACCTGCCAAGACCAGCTCCTACTCTTGGTTGCTTAAGCTTGGCTCAGTCCCCTTTACAACCCTCTTGGGCAGGATTTTCTTCCTGCCTTTTCTATCCTTGACTCTGTCTGCCCAGAGGACAGTCTCTGTCTCTTTCTTTGGCTGGCGAGTTCACACTCATGAGCCAGAGTCCAGGTAGTATCTCACGTGTGCCAGGCAGCATTTCCTAAGCTCACCCTAGTGCCAATCCCCTCTCTCCTGACCTCCAAGGCTGTAATGGGTGTACAGCCAGGGAGTCCTCTCTGCCCTCTTTGATTTCTGTCTTTTTCTGTATCAGTTGCCCCAGGAAGGGTAGGCACTGTGGTGAAGGAGCCTCACAGTGCCAGGTAGATGGGTGTATCACCACCCATCTGAGTAGGTACACGCCCAGACTGTGGAGGAGAAAAGGCTGAGGCTCAGAGAGGTCCTGTGGATATTAGAGGCAGGCCTGGGCTTGAGGGTGTAAGTCCACCAAAGGCCAGCTGCTGCGCTTTCTCTCCGGCCTCTCCCGGGACTGGTTTTGGGCCAGTGCCCGCCTCTCCTTGCTGCTGTCTGCCTCAAAGGTCAGCCCAGGGCTCTGCTCTCAGCCTCTGTGCCAGGAGTACTTGCATCCAAAGAATAGGAGATTTCATTTCCCCAGGAGGTTTATCAAGGCCCAGGGCTGGCTCAGTGAGCTCTTATGACCACTGGCCATTTTCCAGGTTCCGGGCTCTGCAGCCAACAAAGTAGAGCAGCCCCTCTATCTGCAGAGCCCCCTCACACTCAGTGTGCCCAGTGACTTCACACCAGGGTCCACCCCGTTCACCACTCAGGTCTGTTTCCAGACACCCACATCTCCAGGAGGGCATTCTGGGCAAAGCTACTGAAACTAGTGTAATGTGCTTCTGCCCTTAAGGTTTGGCCAATCCCTTTCTGTGTCTCAGAGTCTCTGTCTATGCACCGTCATGAGGATCCTAGCCTTCCCTCTCTTACTGGGACAGTAGTGTGGAGAGTAGCAAGCTCTGAACTGAGGGCTACTGCACTCAGGGTCTCTTCTCCATTTGTCCTGCTTCATGCTTAATCTGGATTTTCCAGTCCTCACATAGCTCCAACTGGATTTATAAAGTAAGAACTCAGTTCTCCTCCAGCAAGAAGCAACCAGAATCAGAATTCCCCAGGGCTGAGAGTGAGCCTTCCAGAGAGCCCTGCGAGGAGGCGAAGAGCTTTGTCTTATAGAGAAATCAGGAAGATGGATCTAACACCAAGAGACAAGCCACCTACCTTCACTGAGGGTTTGGGTCTTACTGGTCAGTGACAGAGGAGCTGGACAAGCTTACTCAGAAGAGGCCCTTTGTGAAGATGGTGTGGGATGGTGATGAGACTGGAACTAGCACAGTGCTTAGCTCCGTCCCCTCTTAGCAGTGTGATTTGAAGCAAGCTTTCTCACTGCATTCTCCCTGGGCATCTAAGTGTCCCCTTCCTGAGTACTGAGGGATGACCAAGAACACGTATGCTGGATGTGAAAGCAGGTGCCTTGGCTGTCTATCTGTGGCCAGTGCTAGCTCTGTGTGGTACCCTGGTCCTGCTAGTCACTGTCAGCATGGGGAAGCCCTTACCATGTGCCAGGGACAATGGTGAGGCTGTGCACACATGTTCTCATTTAGTTCAAGGCTCTGCTTTCACCTTTTGTGTGTCTGTGAAGTGTGGTGAGCATGAGAGGCAAACCTAGAGTGCTTCCCTAGATTGTGGACATCCGTTGGAGTCTACAGATTAGGTTCAAGTAACCTAAGCAATGGGCGTGAGCCCCAGGAGCCTGCTAGGGATGCAGGCTCAAGAGAGTCCAACAAATGGTTGGAGAGCCCCAGGAGCCTGCTAGGGATGCAGGCTCAAGAGAGTCCAACAAATGGTTGGAGTGTGGCCTTCTCAGGCCACCAAGGGAGACACTGCTAAGCCTGGCAGAGGCAGAACCACCATGGGGATTCCTGATCAGGAGAAGCATGGTGGCCGCTGTGCTGACAGGAAGTGAAGTCCTCATGTGGCTGGTCAAGATTATTAGGTTAAGTGATCTGGTGGCTTTGTCTGGCTAAGACCTGGGCCAGCCAGGTCAACCAGAGCATCTGGAGGCTGCTCCAAGCTGTGCAGACTCATTCTTTCTACTGCCACTGTCCAGTTTTGTCACCTTAGATTCCTGGTCACGTTTTTTAGAAAGATTCCAAACTCTAGTAAACAGAGCTAGACTGAGAGGGGCACACTTGTCATGGAGCTGCCTGGGGGGCAGTGTGGTGGTGGACACATCTATCCTGGTTGGGGTTCAGGTACAGAGGGCTTTTGGTGGGGCTGAGACCTCAGCAAACCCAGAGTCAAGTGGGGGTAAGTACAGAGGCTGGGGCTCGCCCACTGGGGGGAAGTGTGCTCCACCCAGGGGAATTTTCTAAGGAACATCCTTGGGAACAAAGAGGACCCCTGAGGCTCTCAGGGAACAGATGTTACTGATAGGAGCTTTGGCATCAGAAAGGCCAAGGTTTCCATCCCTGGCTACCTGCTGTCAGGAAAGTTTCTTAACCTCTCTGAACCCATCTGTGAACTGTACAGTGGGATCCATAGTGTTAGTGCCGCCTCAGGCCTGCTGGGATGTGTGGTGAGGCTCTGAGTGCAGTGCCAACCTCATGTAGCTCCCTTCTGTGATGCCCTAGAGCAGAGGCGTCCCCTGAACAGCCTGGATTTTCCTGTAGAGCGGTGGAACACATCCTTCTGATGGTAGGGGAGGGTGGTGGCTTTGGCCTGTGGGCGGTGCCCTGCCAGGGTTAGTTGGAGCTGTGGGCAGGCCATGCCCTTGAGTCTCGGCCCACATTTGTTTCTCATCCTCCCCTCTCCGCCCTGGCACCACCCCCTGTTCTTTGGGCATTCTCTCATCCTTCTCTTGGGCAGGCGGCTGAGCAGAAAAACAAATCAAAGTTGCCTTCACGTCTTGGAGCCTGCGATGCTCCTGCGAAGCGATCCCTTGCTTCCCATTACCCACCCCAATAACTCTTGTATATGGAGTGTGAAATAATTAGCAGTGGCAAAAATAATTTAGGAAACAAGAAGAAACTAATTGTATAGGCTTGTTTGGGGAAAACACAGCCGACCAAAAAACCCACCATGTGGAGAGAGGTGGACAGACCAACCAGCCCCTGTAGGCCAGGCCCAGAGGAGGGACCCTGGATGGGGCCCAGGATGTCTTTTCTGGGCCTCCCCTCCACCCTGCTCCTGTGCTGTGGCCAGGAAACTACCCTTCCCCACACGGAGGTCACTTCCCAGGACACATTTATACCCTATCCCACACCAGCCTAGGAAGGCAGGTGAGGATGTCGTGTTAACTGGAACAGGCTTGTGGGGATACCTGGCCCTAAATTTGACCTTGAGGCAGCCAGTAGGGCTGGAAGATTCCCCTTCCCTTGCCTGCTTGTCTTTGCTATCAGACTTTCAGCCCCATCAGACACCCACTACACACTGGCACAGCGCTTGGGCGTCATTAAACACAATGCGGTGCTTCCCTGGGAAATGGGGGAAAACATCCAGTCCTTGCACTTTATGGCTCTTCTATCTTTGAAAAGTTTTCTTCCTCCTTGGGCACTTCCCCACTTCCTAAGCTCTCTCCTATCCTCCGTCTCACTTGTCCTTCACTTTCCAGTAGGTGGGGGTCAGATGCCCTTGTTACTATGTGACAAGCGAAAAAGAGTGCAGAAGCCACCACATCCCTAAATGAAGAGAAGAAGGGGCCAGAGAGATGAAATAATTGGACAAAGGTCATGGTCACCAGGAAAGGGGCTCACAGTGGGGACCACGGGCTGTTTCCCTGTACAGTGCTGCTTTGGCCTTCCTTACCCTGCTAGACAGCTGGCTTGATCTCTTTGGGCATCTGCCATGGATATACAGGGAGCAGGGGGCTTCCTGGGTGACCACTGTGGTCTCCTCTGCTCCCCTAAGACATGACCTAAGGCCCCCAAACCCGAAGGCACCAATTCTCATCTAAATGAGTACTGGCCAAGGGTGACCCAGTCCTGCAGGTCTTGGTGCCCCTTAACGCCCCCCATGTCCCCTTGCTCCTGAAATGAGCAAATTTTGCAATTATCCAGAATTGCTTTACAAGATTGTTCTTTGGGACAGAGATCTTCCATCTCCTTGTAAGCGCCTGTCTGCTCTTCTGCACTTAGCTCTTGTCTGGGCCATTGAGGTCACCTTCTACCTTTTCCTCTGGCCTCCAACATCTCAATCTCAGGCAAGCAGTGATTGTCCTAAGGCAAGTTTTGAGCTGTTCCTTGGTTAGAAATCTTCTGTGACTTGACTTCCTGTTTATTCTAAAATCAACACACTTCTCACTCTTATCTCCTTTGTGACATTGGTCTCCATCATCCTTCTTAGTTCCTTTAAATCCTAGATCCTTTCAAGAAGTAGCCCTTGGAGAGCTCACCTGAGTTTATACCTGACATTCCTCCCTTGCTTTGCTCTTTTCATTAGGAGTCAAAGGGGCACCCAGGTGGGTTGGCAAGTGCTCATCGCTCGGACATACTATTATCTGCTGAGCATCGCACCTGTGTGGCTCAGGGCATCAGAATTATCCCCATCTGCCCAACCTCCTGGGCTCTGCCACACTGCTGCCACACAGCATCCTGGATTGCATGTCCTTCCTCTTTCGTGCTCATCTACCCACAGCCATCTCCAAAGTAGGTTCTCCCTCTCCAGCCTGTTCTTGTCCCAGACCCTACTCAGCTCAGACCTCACTGTCACTTCCCAAGTTTGTCTGTCTTGCATCTCCAGCCATCAGCCATGACCTCCTGTTTCCTCGGGGAGACCCTATCTGGGCCTTTCCTTCTTTTTTCTGCTTCTTTTCTTTGATTTGGCCAGAATCTGTGGCTGATGAGCAAGGCTGGCCTGATCAGGGACCCTCAAAGGCAAGTCTAAGACATGGGAGACTATGGGAGCCAGTGAAAATTTGGCTAGTAAACACCAGGGGACAAGAATATCTGCACCATCAGTCTGGAATCAACACACAGGATGAGCTCCGTGAGAGCGTCTGGAGGCAGGAGACCGACTCCCCTGAGATAGGCCCCTCTGGGCCCATTTGCTGGGCTAATTGCCTGACAAAATTCCGGGGCAGGTGTCCAGGTCTTGGGCTCTGGTCTCATCACACACTCGGCAGCTGAGGTCTTCTGTAGGGTGGGGGTAGGAGTGTGGTGGAGTGATAGGGAGCTGAGCACAGAGGGGCACCCCCAGCTCCCACTGGGCTGATGGATGGCACTAGGTGCACACAGGGAGAGCATGTCTGTTCTTCAAGCTGACAAATACCACAGGTGCAGCTGCAGGGGACATGAGCCAGCTGCTCCCCTCACATCTCTGCATGCTGTTCAAGGTCATGCTGTGAGCTCAAGTGGTCTGGCGGACTAGAAGCTGCAGCCCTCCCCCCACCTCACTGCCACTGGTTAGTGTCTTTAGCTAACCAACTTTCCCTGGCTGGGGAAGCAGGAATGAGAGCTTTTCCTTCAGAGCCATGCCAGCTAACTGTGCACGTGCTGACACAGGCCCAGGATGGAGTCTCTGTGCTGGAGAAGAGGAGCCATCTCTGCCATCTGCAACTCACTGGTCCAAATCCTCCTTTTACTTCCTCAGTCTGTTCTTTTGTCTCCTATGATTTCTGCTTATACTACTCCCCTCCTCCTCATCTCAAAGCCCCATCCTGATTGCTCTGGGATAGAACTCATCTTCCTCTCACCTGTGGGACTTGAGGTGAAGCTGTTAAAATAGACTTCAGCTTGCCTTTCTTGAATTCACATATACAAACATTGATTTAATGGAAGAATGCTATCAGTTTATGTTCCCTTCTAGCTAAAAAAAATGACCAGTGACCTAAAGCTAGGGGTCTAGAGTAGAATCTAGAAGATTCTGTTTTCACAGAGTTAATGTTTAGAATATTTATTTATGTTGAATTTTTGGGACTAAAGTGCCATGAAACTGGCTATCCTGGTCCTGGGTGCTCTGGTCACATGGGAGACCATGTGAACTATGCTAGGCACAGGTATCTAAATTGGTTGATTCTCAAATTGGATCTGTCTCCCAAAATCGATCCCAAGACCTGAGCTTTGTAATCTGTAAAATTGGAGTGAAATTTATCAGATTAGGTAACTCCCAGAACCATACACATAATTTGCAGCATGCCTTTGGCAGGTGTTGAATTAATCTAAATCAAGTTGGAAAGCTTGAGACTGACAAGTTAGTGTAGGAACTTGTAAACAATAAGAAGCTTTCTACAATCTGATCCAGCAGTCCATTCCTAGGCATGTGGCATATGTCCTGAAGGACCAAAGATAATTATTCAAACAAATATCATGCACACATAGTCATGGGAACACTATTCACTGCAGTCCCAAAGTGGAAACAACCAACATTTTCATCAGCTGATAAATAGATAAACAGAATGTGGTATCCATATAATGGAATATTATTCATCCATAAAGCGGAGAAAATTCAAGCGCATTTATACATGGATGAACTTTGAAACCATTATATTCAGTGGAAGAAACCAGATGAAAAGCCACTTTGGGGCCGGGGAGTTAGCTCAGTGGTTCCGGCGCCTGTCTTGCAAGCGCAAGGGCCCGGGTTCGATTCCCCGGTAACCACATAACAATACTGGGTGTGGAGACTCACGCCCAGCAGCAACCAGTACCACATACCACAGTACCAGGCGTGGTGGCTCACGCCTGTAATCCCAGCACTCAGGAGGCAGAGGCAGGAGGATTGCTGTGATGTGAGTTTGAGGCTGAGCTCAGGGCCAGCCTGAACCACAAAGCGAGACCCTGTCTCAAAAAACCTAAAAAAAAAAAAAAAAAAAAAAAAAAAAAAAAAAAAAAAAAAAAAAAAAAAAAAAAAAAAAAAAAAAGCCACTTTGTATGAAGCTGTTTGATGAAACTCCGTAGTGTAGAAAGGAGTCCAATAGTTGCCAGGGCCTGGAGGAGTGGGAATGGGGGTGACTGCCTTATATATATTGTGGTTTCCTGTTGAAGTGATGAAAATGTCTTGGAACTCAAAGGAGGTAATGATTGCACAGCATAGAGATTGTACAGTATTCTACCAAAGTATACACTTCAATATGGTCTATGGTTACAGAAAAAGAGTAAAGAAAATAGAGCAGAGAGAGAAATGAATACACAAAAACACAAAACACCCCTCTCCCTCTCCTAGCATGAGCTGGAATATTCCAGCTGGGATTCTTGTGGTGTGGTTCCTTAGTGGATCCAGGCATGTTTTTGCTTTGTCTGGACAGATGTTGCTGGGTTCCACTGACTTTTTCCCCCAGCCAGAAGCAGCTCCTTGAGTTTTGGTGCCTCTGCTCTTGGCTCTCTTATTTTCCGGGCTTCCATGGCCTCTCTTGGCCTGGGAGGCACTGCCCCACTTGTAGAGAGATCTTTGTGTGAGCCATCCTGCCTGCTGGAGCCCCCTGCTTCTAGCTATGTGAAGATTGTCTGAAGCCTATCCTGACCAGGGAGCTGATGGTCAGCTCTATCCTACAGGGTTGAGAAGCTTGACTTGTCCTATGTACCCAACAGTCCAAGGAGGAGACTTCTTCCTATATCTCTAGATGGTACAATGGTACTACGGACCTCCATGGAGACATCACCTTCTCCTTTTTGGGTGCTCCCACTTGGTCTACACATGTGCTAGGCCTTCTACCCTACAAGAGACACCCAGCAGCACAGGTAAAGAGGAAGAAGAGAGCTGGGTTTGGTGGTTGAGAGAGAGATGGTGGTGCCTTGTTGGAGACGGGTCTGCCTCGCTGGCTGATCTTGGCTTTCTGTTTCTTTCCATCCAAAATGTGTAACCTCCAGGCCTTTGCTCAGGAATACTACTTTCTACTCACTGCCCATCTCCCGTTCTCACTTGCCCCACCTCAGTATCCCCAGGGTGAATTCTGTAGTCACCTGTTGAATGAGTGATTGAAGAATGGATGAGACGGTGGGTGGCCTCTGTCAGATGTTACCAGCCTCTCCTGTTCCTGATATGCCTGTGCTCTAAGCAGAACCCCGACCTGTCACAGGCATCCATCAGCTGTCCTTGCAAGCAGGCAGGGCTCTAGGCTGGGTCCCCACGCACTGTCCAGGGGATGCACAGACCTTCATTTTGCAGGCACAACATGGAGTCCCGGGTCTCCCCACCTCTTTGTGCTCTGCATCCCATCACCATCATCTCTAAAGGCTTTTGTATATTTCACATTCCCTTTCTACAACCTCACGCGGAACACGAGTCACAGACTGTCTTTCCCGTACCTCACCGTCCATTCTCCCGGCTCTGCTGGTAACACATCCACTTGACATACTACCCCCACTGCCACTGCCTGCCCAGGTGTGTTTCTCCTCCCGCAGGGAGCTCCCAGGGGCAAGAGCACATGTTCACTCTTCCTCTGCCTCAGCAACAACACTTCGCAGTCAATAAATATCTCCAGGTGCTAAGAAAGGAGACTTGCCCTGTGAGATAAGTTGCTGGATTACTCTTTCCTCCCAGCTCTCTGCCCTTTTGCTTTCTTTTTCCTTCTTCTTCTTTTTATTTTTTTAAAAAAAAACCTGGAGGAAATACAATTTGGGCATCTCCACCCACTTTATAAATACTTTGACAAATGGCCTCTCTCCTGCCATGCTTACCCTAAGCAAGGGCATCTGTCATTTTGGAAGGTAACTGTTTACAGCCCTCTCGACCTTTAATGCAGAGTCAGCGGCTGGGGGTGGGGTGGAGGAGGGGGCAGCCAGGCTGACTGCAGTTCATCAGGCCCAGAGTTTAAAAAAAAAAGAAAGAAAGAAAGACAGGAAAAAAAAAAAAAAAAACCCACACAACTCAAAGAGTAATTGCTGTCTCCTTGGCAACACAGCAGCAGCCTGGGCCCCTGCTTCACCATCTTCCCTGGGCAGGAAGGCCAGGGCCAGTGGCAAGGGTGGGAGTGTTTCCCATCCTCATGTGGCATTTGGAAGATATGTTTTCAGGTCACCTATCAGCCACCTTTCTTGCTTTCTGATGGTCTCTTAGTTATAATGTGTGACATGCAGACTGACGTCCTAGGCTGGGAGAGCTAGGGGCTGGGTGAGAACTATGACATGGCAATGTCACTGGTGCCTTTTGAAAAAAATATCTTCCTCCTGAGGCCCATGGACCACCTGCAAAATTCTTTTTATAATTTTATAATAAAACATTCTTTAAAGGAGGGAAGCTTTGCTACTGTATTATAGATTTTATGTGCTGTCCAAGACAATTCTTTTTTATTCAAGGAGGCTCAGGCAAGCTAAAAGTTTGAACAACCATGCTTAAATACCTATCATTGCTTCCTCTTCCTTCTCTTTCAGCTTCCCCCCTTTCCTTTTCTTCTCCTTTTTTCATTTTCTTTTTCTTCTTTCTTTTCCTCTTTTTCTTTTTCTTCCATTTTGTGACTTTTTTCTTCTTTTCTTCTTTTTCTAGTCTCTTTTTTGTTTGTCATCCTTTTCCTCCCCATGCTGCACCTCCGTCTACTCTTCCTGTACTTTCTCTTTTTCCACTTCTTTTCCTCCTCCTCTCTCCCCTTGTCCTTGAAATTTCTTCTGAGGTCCCAAAGCATACACTGGTGAGAACAAGGGACAGGCCTTTGAGAAGAGCAGGTGTCTCACAGGTTAGGAAAGGGACAATGGGATCTGACTGGCACAGGAAACCTAATGGAGTACAGGGAAATCTCTCCCAAAGGTTCAGGAGGAGAGAATTCCATCTTTTTCAGTGCTCACCAATGACTTGTAGTCACATTAATCCTTTCATCATCCAAGGACAAGACCTGGTTTCCTGTTCGCTAGGGAGCTTCCCTAGCAGTGCCAACTTGAATGGCTTCTTCTTCCTTTGCTGCCTGCCAGGACCTTTCCTTCAGTGGATGCCTGTCCTCATGGAGGTGGGATGACCTCCAGAGAAGGTGTGAACGGTTGAGGACGGAAAGACCCTTGTCCTTAGGGGCTTCTCTGTGATGGCACGTGTTCAGCAAATATACAGATGGATAGATAGAAGTGTGGGCTTCCTCTAGGCTGACATTTATTTCCCAGAAAGAAAGGCTTGGAAAACTACTGGGTAAGGGCACGGAGCATTCTTACTCCACAGATTTGATTTGCCGTGTTTGTATACTCACTCCAGGTTCCTCCTTAACCCGGGCCAATCTTCTTTTTCTACTAAACCCCTTTTCTTACTACTCCTGAGGTAGACCTTGTTCACTCCTACCAGATGCCTGGGCTTTCACTGATTCTGGCACCTGGGATACATTTCAAACACTCTTTCCCTGATGGAGCTCCCTGAAGTGTTCATGAACATTTTTACTCCTTGTCTTGTCTCTGCCCTTGCAATCCTAATTAGCTCCCTGGTGCTGTCCTTAAACTGGTTCATGAGTCCCCAGGTTTGTGGCTCTTTCCTTCAAAGTGAGTGGTATGTATATCCACCTTAGGACAGGTGGGAAAAGGCACGCTGGGGGACACGGTTTGGCAAATGTAAGAGATGCTTGGGGCAAGTCCCTAGAGAGATAGTAACACAGATGTCTCTGCTCTACAATGTTGTGGTAACTTTTTCCATTTTCCCCAACCAGAATCCTTAAGTTATCCACCTCTAAGTGTTATAGCTAATCTGCTATTCATCTCCCCCTACCACTCACCTAAAGCGTCCTTGAATAATGATTAAAAACGGAGTATCTTCCCCTCCCCTTGCAAAGATGAGGGTACTTAAACATGAACCAAAGATGCCTGAGAAGGTAGCAGTGTTTTCTGGTCCAGAACCTCAACCTACTTGTTGGTGAATAAGGGGTTCTCTGGAGTATGGCATACAAACAGCGAACATTTCCCAAGCATCTGCTAACATAGCATTGTACTGAATGCCACTAGAGGGGAAAGGTTCTTCTTGCCATAGCATCTGACCTCAGGGAGCCGGTAGAGCTAGGAAGAGGGAGGTGACATACAAACCAACAAATCATAGAAAGAATCAGAGGGAAATAGAACTACCTTGCCCGCTCATGGTAACACTGACCCACTGAGCCCCTGGTCCAAAGCCCCAGGGGCCCAGAGATAAACAAATAGCCTAAGGAAAGCAAAAGGAATTAGAATTTTAAAGACCTTCTAGTGGTAATAAAATGTGGGGTATAAAATGGGTTAGAAAATTTATTTTTTCAATATATGATTTTCCCCCCTATTTTCTGAAAATCCACATATCTATTCCACTTCAGGTTGGGGTTCCTTTAAACTGTTTTATTAAAAAAATCATTTACTACGGGCTTTTCAGTTCAACTTTAACTGGACCGGGTGGAAATTAAAAAAAGGATATTTTAAAAATAAATTATATAAATTACAGACCTAATTATAAGGGAACTTTAAAAATGTATCCAAGCATTAAAAGAAAAAAAATTTAAAAATACGCACCATTTCCCTGTTCCATTGCAGGAGCGTAATTTAGATACATTTAACAAATCCTCATCCTTTGGAGGACACGGGCTCTCCAGGCCCATTTGCCTGCATCTCTTTCTGAGTGCTATTATTATTTGATAACTTTGGGCTTAAATCTGCATGAGAGCCAATTATCTCTCTTTGTCATCAGGCAGGCTTGCTATTCGGCAGCAGTTTTCATAGTACTGTAAAAGCCTTCTGGAGCCTGAAGGAGCAGGATATGTGGTTCAGATGATGCTGCATCTTGTTCCCCAGTGCCTTCCCATATTCCTTTTTGTTTTCATCATTTCCTCATGCAACAAGATTTGGTACCCCAGCTGATCCCCAATATCCCCCAAGCCTCTTCCAGTGAGGCCGCCGTGGGTCATGGCTTCCTAGAGATTCTGTTCTACTAGACCTGTCTCCACTGTCCCCTCTCTTGTAGACCAAGACTTCTTGAATTGGAGTGGTAAGAACTGGCATTTCTAGTAGAGATCTAAAGCATGGCCACATTCTGTTTTCTTCTGAATGTTGGGTGTGGTATGGAGAACATGGTGCTAGACAGACCCTCCCCAAGACTCCCCCATGCTCTAAGCTCAGAGTCTGACCAGGAGGGGAAAGGGCATGGAAGCAAGGATGGTGCCCCCAAAGTAAGCCTAAGATGTCAGTTCTGGTGCTTCCCCTGGCTGGGGCATGGGAAGCATTGGAGAGGGGCCTTGGTCTCTTATCCATTTGGTTTCTCCACCAAGAAAAGTGAGGAAGTGACAGATGGAACTGGCTGGAGCCTTCAGGCAGAGTCTGGGAGATTGCCTAGGTGAAATGCAAAGGAAGAGGCACAGGCAGGATGCAGCATTTTATCCTGTGACAGCGGGGTCTTCAGCCTGTGGGTTGGATGCATGGAGGGGCTCAGTGAGTGAAAGAATGAGTGAATGAATGGTGAGAACATGAGGGAAATGGGTTGAGAAGGTGGAGATGCAATCGGAGGGTGAAGGGTGTTAGATGTTTTCAATTTCAGATGGCAAACTGACTTTTCTGGCAAACAAGTGTTACATTGGCTTTCCATCATCATAAACGTGGAGCCTAGCAGCTCCTTTCTGCCTTCCAGAGCACAGACTTTCCCCTGGCCCTTCCTCGTCCCACACAGGCTGATGCATGTACTCTTTCCTCTCATGGGAGGCTTCTACATCCTCCTGGACTACCCTTCCCACTGCTCTGAGGCATCACTTCCTCTTGGAATTCCTTCTTTTTTTTATTTATTTTTTTTTAATTTTTTAAATTTTTTTTAGGTTTTTTGAGACAGGGTCTCGCTTTGTGGTTCAGGCTGGCCCTGAGCTCAGCCTCCAACTCACATCACAGCAATCCTCCTGCCTCTGCCTCCCGAGTGCTGGGATTACAGGCGTGAGCCACCACGCCCGGCACTGTGGTATGTGGTACTGGTTGCTGCTGGGCGTGAGTCTCCACACCTAGTATTGTTATGTGGTTACCGGGGAATCGAACCCGGGCCCTTGC